>JAUMHM010083361.1:0-13374 GCA_032362435.1 Melikaiella ostensackeni
GCAGAGTTGTGTCATAAAGGACATCACTTGTGTGAGGGTTTGGACAAACTGAGGGGGAAAGATAGGAGAGAAGGAAGGAAGTGAGCTAGGAGTGCTTGGAGTTACTTCAACTGAGGAGGAAGAAGGGGTGTTAGTTTCTTCTCTACTTCGTGAAAGAACCGTTAAATTGTTTAAGTTTGGTAATATAGTGCGTTGGTTGCTGAAATTGAGGTTTTGGCGGGCGTTAGTTGATGGGGTGTGAGGTTTGCTTTCAAACTGTTTGCGAGGGAATTTTATTTTCAAGATACAGGAGAAATTGGATTGAAGTTGATGTGGATCGGACATTGGGATGCCTAGAGTTAAATCCAGATCTACCTCTCCGAGGGCTGGACAGATAGAATAATTAAAGTTAAGGGAGGAGCTAAAAGGAGCCGAAGCAGAAGATTTTTTGAGCAGCGAATTGATATCGAAAGAAAAATTATTGGATTGCGCTCGTTTTTTCTCACTGTAGTACAAGCGGGTAGATTCATTGATTGAAAGATTCCTAGATGCCGCAATTTTTCTTACCGAGATTTGATCCAGGTAAATTGGACATTTTTGTCCGTAGCTAGATGAGGACCCTTGCAGTTAAGGCATGTAGGGGCTGAATTCCCTTTAGGGCAAATAGTCTCTGGACCATGAGAGGGTTCGCCGCAAAAACGGCAGCGAGAGCTTTTGCACTCTTTGGCCACATGACCAAACCTACTACATTCGAAAAAAATCTTTGGTTTTTGATATAGGGTTCTACCTTGACTCTAAGCTGGGAAATGTTTAAGAAATCCGGGATTTCTTGACCCTTGAATCTAACCTGAACAGTTTTCGTATCAATGAGTTCTCCTTGCTCATTTTTAGAAACGAAGCGACGGGCACTTAGGACATTACATTTCGAGCTGGTAACCGAGAATCTGACTATGTCGTCTGTAGTGATTTCTAGAGGGACGTCCCTGATAATACCTTCACGGGCCACTCTGTAATTAGGGATAAAAGCAATTAAATTGGATTTAGCTAGAGTGTCGTTGTTATCTACGATTTTGTTCGCACACTTGCCATCGTAGCATTCTACAAGAACTCTTGAGTGGTTGGATTTTTGAATGTTTTTAATTGAACCTGGGAAGGTAGTGTGGAGAATTTTTCCCACAACCATAACGTGTTTGGATTCGTTGTCTTTTTTCGGTTCGACCATGAGAAAAAAGGGGCCTTTGTTGTGGATAGAGTAGCGATTATTTAGAAGCTTTTCAAAAGAGTTAAACACACCAGAATCAGTAACGTGTTGGATCTTGTTATGGTCTTGAGAAATAGAGTCTGTAAGGTGAGTCGCGTTGCGCTTCTTGCCTGTCAATTTGGGGTTAGGATTGGAATCACGTGTTGAGGAGTTAGGATCTTGTGAGTCTTGTGGGGTCGTTTGAATTTCGTTACTGAGGTTCAGTAGAGAACGGCTAACCGAATTGTCGTCCAGTCCATTTTTCATTTCCATGGATTCGGCTTCAAAGCTCTGGACTTGATTTCCCCTCTGCGAGGTTGTTTCCTCGAAGGACGCCATATTATGGCGCGGAGCGGCCACTTGGCCTTTATGCACTACTATATTTCCACCTACCTGCGCTTGTTGAGAAGGAAAAAGGAAGTCCAATTGAGAAAGGAGGTGAAAGCACTATAAAGGTACGCCAGAAGAGGCGTTTAATAAAATAGCCTTGAAATAACTCAAAAGAGGTAAAGCGAACGAACTTTTCTTGATGGCGTCTCGTACGAGTCTCGGCTACTGTCTGTCCGCCTGCTATCTCCGATCGCTCCGGAATTCTATTGAGGGAGAAAGCTGTCTCACGCACTGTTGGGTTCTCGATGCTATGGCGCTGCATACAACATTCAAAACTACATCAAAACTTCTGGAATGGGATGAGAACCAGGTCTGGTCGTCTTTGATTTGCTGCTGTTGGTGTCAATGCGGACGCAGTCGATCCAGAGAGGATGAGAGTTCCTTCATTACTGCAAATGCTATCTGATCTTTCTGTACACTTTCACTCTTTCTGCGACACTAGAGATGGCGAGTCGAGCTAATTTGCCAATCCAAGGGCAGCGCAGTGGGAGCAAAGCCGCGCTTGGCGATTGTCGAACGATTTCTGAATAAATGATTGATGATTGATTTCTAGATCAATTTCAAATCTTTTTCATAAGATTCCAACTTCTTAAATGGAAACTATCGTAAAGATTCTTATTTTTCGTTCGAATTTAAATATTTGGGAATAAAATTCTTATTTTCTTTCACGGAAGCTCTCACAGGAGAGTATGGATGACGATTAACTAAATGTCTATAATTTGCGTTTTTTCCGACACTCTTTTTCATGAAATCCACTATTCTTATGAAATATAGGTCCGCCTTTCGGAATTAAGTAAGTATGTTCACTATAATATTTCATTTATGCAACTGGTGATGAGTAATTCTACTTTAATATTTTTTGTGAACAATTGGTAAGCTTGAGTGTGTAAATTTGTTTCATTAACCTAGTTTGAAAGTATTGATTTCGAAGTGCGCCTTTTTTAACAAACTGCTTGTACAATTAATAAAATCTTTGGAATCAATGGTATCCTATCTAAGAAATTGACTTCAGGGTTATATTTAAAGTTTTCATCTTCATGTAAGACGCTTCCTGCCAAAATATATAATGTTTTCATTCTGATATGTATTGTAAAAATTTTCACGGTGACATTTTAAATACTGAACATAAAACATAGGCTTATCAAAAAAGTACGTAAACTTGCCGTTTCTAGAAATTTGAGTATCATATAAGAAATGATTTCTATTACGGATTTCATGTTGAGAATACTTAGAGAATCAGAAAAATACAATAAAAAGATGTTTATAACTAAAAAAATACTGATTTCTAATTAAATTCTCAATCCTTTTCGTGAGATTTCAGCTTTTCAAACAAAAATTAATTTTGAAGATTCTTATTTTTCATTCGATTTGAAATATTTAGAAATGAGAGTCCTATTTTCTTTCATAGAAGCTCTCACAAGAAAGTATTAATAACGATTAACTCAAAGTCTATAATTTTCTTTTTCCGGACACTCCTTTCCATGAATTCCACTATCCTCATGCAACATTTGTCCGCATTTCGAAATTAAATAAGTACGTTTAATTTAATATTTTATTCATACAACTGCAATAGTAAAGAGAAACTTTATTGAGAAAGCTTCTAAAATAAATAAAAAAATACAAATTTTGGCAGTCAACCAATCCGAATTTTATTAATCTCTGTTTGGTAAGACATCCATGTTCGGTTATGGTCATAATAACACAGATTGTTTGTAAACATTTTAATAATCGAGCACAAAATGAAAATATAGCCTGCCCCCCAATAACCTGATCCCTGTATTTCATTAGTTATCGCGAAAACATGAATTCAAATTATGTATATAGAGCTTTAATAAAAATATTTGTATTCAATCATGATGAAGACAATTTTTACTATTTGTATCGAATTAAACTATAGAACATAAAGCATAAGCTCATAGAAAAAGTACGTGAACTTGCCGTTTCCATGAATTTCATTATCATAATAAAAATGATTTTTTTTACTGACTTTATGTCAAGAATACTTATATAGAATTAGAAAAATATGATGAAAAAATGTTTGTAACTAAAAACAAATACTGATTTCTAAATCAATTCTGCAGCCTTCTCATGAAATTTCTACTTCCGAAGTGAAAATTAATTTTGAAGACACTCATTTTTCGTTTAATTTCAGATACACAGAAACAAAAGTTCTACTTTCTTTCAGGGAAGCTCTTACAGGAAAATATTAATAATAATAATCAACTCAAAGTCTGTAATATTCAATTTTCTCAAACTTTTTCCCAATAATTCCACTATTCTTATAAAATATACGTCCGCCTTTTGAAATTGAATAGGTATGTTTACTTTAATATAAATATAAAAGTTTTTACGGTCAGCCCGCACAAATTTTATTAGTTTCGGTTTGATAACACAGTTGTGTACGGTTCTGATCAGAAAAACACAGATTGTTAGTGGAAATTTTAATAAATATGCATAAAACAAAAAATATAGCTTATTTTTCGATACCAGCAGATTACTTCACGCTTTTATAGAAACATAACTGAAATAAAAAATTGTATTCCTATGTTGAGATAGCTTCACACGTCCCTCATGGATACCTTTATATAGTATAGGGCGCTATCAAAAATTCATATTTTTCTTAGAATTCTGAGTCGATTGAGCACAGGGACATAAATTCACATTTTATAAAAAGTTTTTTTCCAAAATAGTAATCGTTATTTATTGCTACAAGAAAGCAAATTGGATAAATCGATTTTCATTTATCTTTAATTTTGTGAATTAAATAAAGCATTATGATTTTAAAAAATGATAATTTCGCATTTTCTAGTACTTTCAATTGGCCCACACTGGGAGGAAAGGAATTTTTTCCGTTAAAAAATATGTAGAGCCTTTAATTTTGGTCCGATTTTCAATTTCTTCTATTAGATTAAAGTGCATTAATACAATAGACCCCAGGAATGAATTCTATCTTCAAATTGGATGAAAACGCTGCAACACATTTATCAACTCAAAGATAAAATTTATCTGACAAAAGATAAGAATTTATCTGACGAAAATATTTATGTAACATGCATGACATTTGTCAAGTGTCTGCTAAATTAACCTTATAATTTTTCCTCAATTTCCGTATTATTTTCAAGTTCACCGACATTTAACTAATATTCCCATTTGATTTCTATTTTAATAGAAAAATCATGTTACCATATTATTGGAAACAATTCTGGAGGAAATACTCCTGTCATTTTCGGAAACGATTAACACGAGGAATCCGGCGAGAATTTTCAAATTTCTCTAGAAAATCCGTGAGCTGGTTAATTTATCCTTGCGGATTTCTTCGTGCAAATTCTGTCCGAAAATCACACGAGTATTTCTTCCAAGATTTTTTCAATAGAGAGGTGTTTTACATCGGAGTCACTTGCAAATGTCACGCATGTGACATAAATATTTTCGCCGGATAATTTTTCATCTTCCACCAGATAAATTTGATCTTTCGCCAGATTAATTTTATCTCAGAGTGGAAAGTAGTACACAAAAAAATTCACAATAATTTTTGCTTCTATGGAAAGAAATTTCAATCTTTTAAAATTTAAGAAACTTTCAAGCTCTCTGTGACCAAGTCTTGTAGCAGTCTTGGACCCAGTGATCTGTTATACATATTTTTCATTATTCCATTGACTGTAGGTACACAGGTACATTTCAAAAGATCAAGTTAAGATTATTGAATTTACGGATAGGTATAAGATCTGCGGAACTTTACAAATTATAAGCTAAAATTGTCAATTTTATCATTATTAAGATTTTCGTATAGCTTGGAATCGATTTCTTGCCTATGATTTCTAATAGCAATAAATAACCATTATATTTTGGAGAAATATTTTTTACAAAATGAAAATTTATGTCACTATGCTCAATCTACTTGGAAGTCTAAAAAAAAAAATTGAATTTCTAATAGCGCCCTATACTATATGAAGGTATCCATGACATATGTGTGAATGTGTCTTAATATAGGAATTCAAATTTCTATTTCAGTTATGTTTTTATCAAAGCGTGAAGTAATCTGCTGGGGTCGAAAAATAAGCTCCATTTTTTGTTTTGTGCATAATTATTAAAATTTCCACAAACAATCGGTGTTTTTCTAAAAGAACCGAACATAACTGTGTTATCAAATTGAATCTAATGAAATTTGTATGGGTTGACTGTCAACAATTTTATATTCATATTAAAGTAAACATACTTATTCACTTTAAAAAGACAAACGTATGTGTTATAAGAATAGTGGAATTTCAGGAAAAGAGTTTCAGAAAAATAAATATCATAGACTTTCAGTTAATTATCATCAATGTTTTCCTGTGAGTGTTTTCTTGAGAGAAGATAATAACTTTGTTTCTGTGTATCTGAAATTGAACGAAAAGTGATATCTTGAAAATTAATTTTTATTTTGGAAGTAAGAATCTCATGAAAAGGCTCCAGAATTGATTCAGAAATCAGTATTTGTTTTTACTTACAAACATTTTTCTATTATATCTTTCTAAGTCGATATGAATATTCTTGTCATGAAGTCAGTAAAGGAAATCGTTTTTAATGCCCCATTAAAATTTCTGGAAACGTCAAGTTCACGTACTTTTTTCATTAGCCGATGTTTCATATCCTGCATTCAAAATATCACCGTTGAAATTTTTCAACGATTCAACATATTCGAAGAAAGAAACATTATATGTATTGGCAGGAAGCATTCTTAAAGAAAACAAAAACTCTGAATATAATCCTGAAGGCAATTTTTCGAATGGGGCAACATTGATTTTAAAGATTTTTTAAACTGTGAGAGTATTTCGTTTAAAAAGTCGCATTCGGAAATCAATACTTCTAAACTAGATTAATAAAACAAATTCACACGCTTAAGCTCACTGATCGTTTACATGAAATATTGGAGTTAAATTATTTATCAGCAGTTGTGTGGATATAATATTAAACTAAAAATACTTATTTAATTTTAAAAGGCGAACCTATTTTTTATAAGAACAGTGGAGCTTATGCAAAAGAGTGTCTCAAAAAAAAAGGAAATTATAGACATTCAGTTAATCATTATCAATACTCTCCTGTGAGAGCTAACGTGGAAGAAAAGAGGACTTTTATTTCTAAATGTACAAAATTATATGAAGAATGGAAATCTTCAAAATTAATTTTTTTTTTAGAAATTAAAATCTTATGAAAATGATTCAAAATTGATTCAGAAGTCAATCAAAAATCATCAATTTAGAAATCCTTTGACAATCGCCTAGCCCGGCTTTGCTTCCACTGCGCTGCCCTTGGATTGGTGAATTAGCTCGGCTCGCAATCTGTAGCGTCGCTACATCCGAAGAGAGTGCAGGGGCGCTTTCTGCAGGAGTCTGTATTTATTGAAGAAAAATCTCTACAGAAAAATCAAATAGCATTTGCAGTAATGAAAAAACTTTCATCTTCTCTGGATCGAGTGCGCCGCATTGACATTGGCAGCAGCAAATCGAAGACGACCAGACCTAATTCTCATCCCATTCCAGGAGTTTTTATATAGGTTGGAATGTCGTATCCAGGGTCATAGCGTCGAGGACCCAACAGTGTGTAAGACCGCTTTCTTCCTCGAAATAATTACTGGTGAAACTAAGGTTTAGCACCTAGGTGAATAAGTCATTCCGAGAGCCTAGGAGAAGTACTCCGGACGTTCCCCCTAGCTTTGGAGGCAACCAAGGATTTGACGCCAGATTCCGCAGTGATCGGAGGCAGCAGGCGGACAAACAGTAGCCAGGATCAAATTTGAATCCCGATTCTAAGATGCAGACGACAGCAAGCGGGTCCCAGTTCTACAAGTGTCCCTTAAATTTCGAAATCCCTCCTTGTCCCTCGTTGATGATGAAGCCGAGGAAAAGTCATAAACAAAATTTCATAACTAGCGCATCAGCCCTCAGATTCTTAGAATTAATCCAAAATCATGCCCTTGGTGTGTTGTGCTACGTGACGGAAAGGAACTTGTGTCGTTAATTAATTCAAATAAAATGGCAAAGTGACTGGCTATATAATTTTGGCACGCCACAACCAGAATTCAACTTCAAAACCATAGAATCTTACGAAATGTTAAACTGGGCGAAACAAAAGTCCAGCACAGCTTTACCAGTTCTCCCGCGTATTTCTGACGATGATTTCAGATCTATTATTAGTGATCATAGGCATCCCCTTGTCACTGAAGCTCTTCGCTTCTCATGTCAACTCAAAGTGTAGAACGGTACGTCAAAGCAGTAACAGAAGCTGCTGCTTCTGTTTGTGGAGAAATAATCGAGAGTGTGGTTCATAAGAACACGGTCGCGATCAAGACAGGAAATTCCGAGGATAGAAACGATAGCCAATCAGAAAATTTTCTAACAAATAAACTAAGCTAAGGAGTCATAAGTCCTGGGTTGTTCTCTATATCATTGGAACAACCAGAGAGTTGCATCTCAGCATATAAGATAAACGTAAATCCAAATTCACCTGTTTGTGTTAGCAGAAGTCAGTCAGATATTGCATTTTCCGCTCTTTAACAGTTATTTCAATTTTTTTCGGAAACGACTAAACACGATAACTGAAAGACGGTTGTAGATAAATTGATGGAATTTGAAATGCTTATTTCCACAACTAATATCCGAAGCTTTTTTCATTAACATTATACAAGGTTTATTTATGAAGAGTAACGAAGTTATGGTGATTTATGATATTTGAATAATCGTGTTTTTGTAATAGATCTTTCTTTATAAAGATAGAGTGAAGTTGATGCAAGAATAGAAAAGATTCCTCGATTCTAGACGAATCAGTAGGCTTACAATATCAGCACGTTGTATTGACGAGTAAGGAAGTTAGAGTGATTTATGCATAATTTGAGAAATCTGTTTTTTACAGTGAAACGTTTTTCATTAACATGATTCAAAGTTGATGTGACAATAATTGAGATCTCTTGGCTGGAGACGCATCGTTTGTCCTATAATATAATTACATTGTATTGAAAATTATTGACTTTTTGTATACACTAAAAGAGTTGTCCTTGGCAGTAAAGTTCATAAAATAACCGATCGTGACATAGTATACTTGTCCATTATCAACACATCCCTACCTCGCAGGAAAGCTGCCAGCGGGGCTAGTATAAAAGACGAAGCAAAGCGGCTGGGAGTATTACTGTGGATTTGAATTATATACTCGAGATTTGACAAAAAAAAAACGAAAATTCAGAATGAAACCAATTGCTCCAAGGGGATTCTACCATTTTTGGATGTATGTCCTTATGGCCCTTGTAATCTTTCAACTCGTACCATTTATCTCCAACAAACCAACTACTATTAATCCTCCATCATATCTCAATCCTCCTCAAGATTCCGATAGCCCTGTTCGCTATTGCAATAAACAACTTGATGAAGCGGTTAAAAAGGTCTGCGGCAAAGAAGGCTACAACCTAGAACGTTATCCTCAACTCGCTGCATTCTGCTGCAATGAGAGATGCACAAAAGCTGAACTCAGACCGTTCTGCAAGCACGGTGAGTTATTATTATTATTATTATCATTATCATTATTATTCTTATCATCATCATGATTATTATTATTATGTTAAGAAAAATCCCATTCGGGGTAAATACATCCCTTAAATTGTTCTATGTAACACGAGTATGGTTTCCTCGTTTTTTTGTGTATATTTTGGAAAGGCAGAATAGATGTTTGTTGATGAGGAAGTACTTTATCGGTCTAGATAGAGAAAGTGCACTTTACTATCCTTTGCCCATACGCATTCATTATTTCGCCCCATGCGCAGTGGTCCGAATAAGTGGTATTTTCATTCATCTCTTTCTTCAAGAAAGTAGAACGAAATATTTTTTATTCCTTTTATGAATGCATACATCAATTTTGAAATTCTACATCAAAATTAATAAGTCATTTTATCACGGTGTGACGAGATCAACTGTAATTGATAGGCCATTGTACATGTCCATGGGATTTCTTATTGATTATAGTTCCCTAAAATCTTACAAACATTTTAAGATCAAAAACAAAAATTATCGCCTGAGCTCTCTTCCAGAAAAGTCAATTTATGCAATAAAAAAGTACAAAAACAAGAAATTTTGACAATAGAATGAGTAGAACTGCGCTGAAATGTTCATACAATTATCAGTGATATATTTCGAAATTATAATGGTTTCGTAAGGTATATGAATTTTTAAAACATTATTTTTAACATGAAATTTTTCATTTTTAAATATCGTGCCTCAGGATGTTTTGATAAGTATAACCTTTATTAATAATGTGCTGTTATATTTCGAAATCACGGTGAATCAAGTGAAGAATGCAGGATCGCACGAAGAGAATCGTGAGAGGATCTGTTTGTTGTCGTTGAAAAAGAGACGTCGATATAAGAATACAATGTGAATGTAAAATATTAATATTAATATTTCAAAACCCACTAAAGGCGCGTAAACTTAAAAAAATCTGGTTGAATTAACCACAATTATGGTGATTCTGACCAGAAAAGAATATAAAGTATGCCCTTACTATTAATTCTAATTAAAAGTATTAGTACTTTCCATTTGACCATTTTCTACTTATTTTAGTAAGTTTTTCGGGTCAATCCAACTACAATTTTTAGTAAGAATGAGCAGAATATTTTACTAGGCAATTTTCTGGTAGCTTAAGAATATATAATTCCTGTCAATATAACAAGATATTTTGCTGAACTTAACCAGACATTCTGCTGAGAGCAATAAAATATTCTGGTAAGCATAGATTTTCGGCTATCGAATTCCGATACTTTTATACTTTCGTAAACAGTGGATACTACCTAACCCCCTCTGAAATTACATTGACAGTCCCAAAGAAAATAATATAACGAAAATTTGACATAACGAAGTATATTAAGTATGTTCCCTTTCGCTAGAATGTCCTTACTCTATATTATGTACATATTATATTAATAAATTGTGATATAATGGGTTCGACACTCGAGGAAAACAGCATATTGCTTACGCATTCCGTTTCCAGAAATCTTCGTCAAAAATATTTTCTTTGGCATTTTCTATAATACTCACTATAAGAACTGAGGTGTGAATTCACAGGGATAAAGTAAACGAGATGATGGAGAAGGCGACCCAGCTGAATAAAAAGCTCGAGAACAGCTTAATAAAATGGAGGATTTTTGCAGCACGAGGAGATACCGCTAATCGAAAATGGGCTAGACGGAGCATTTGATGTAGTCGATAAGCTACAGGAGTAACCAATCACCGATCTTCCGGAAGAGAACGAGATCCTACTGTGAGAGACCAACAAGTTCAAGCAATTGAAAATGAGGCTCAAGACCCTGTCCTGGTTTGGTAGCAGGAACCTGCAAAAAACCAAACAGGAAGGAGAAACTGAGGCGTGCGCATCCCGAAGCGGTTTTCCTCCAACCGCCCGTGTAAAAATATTTCGTCTTGGTTTTGTCTCCAAGACGTTCCATTTTGTCTCTAAGACATTGAAGTCTGGTTCGTCCCATAAGCCAGACTTGCTAGACATCAAATTTTTGTCTTGGGTTCATGGTGATAGCTCTCAGTGGGGTGCATTCAGCAACACGAACGGAACTTGTCTCAAGACATGAAAATTTCGGTTTTGTCTTGGCCAAAGGCCTATAAAAAATGGACCAGGTAATGTAGACTTAAATTTTTAATCAATTTTTTATTTAATTTTCTGAATAGCTATTTAAAAGTAAAAAAATCAGAATTTGTGGGTCTTCACGACTATAGCCATCTAGAATTTGCTTCAAAAAGATTAATATTGCAGTTTTCTGTAAGGATCTCCTAAACCGTAAGGAATACGGAAAAACGGACAACATTTTCGGAATTTCCACCAAACAAGTGTGATAGTAACAATAAATGAAATACAGTGGATTCATTCATTGTGCATATTGTATGATGAATTTACAAAATTGTTTAAACATAAATAAGGATTAACTTTTACGACGGTATAAGGAAGACCCTTTTTTCACCAGGGCAGGTAGGCAATGGAAACATTTTTCCTTGTTCAAGAGATGAATAAAGTCTGGCTCTGTCTCATAAGCCAGACTTCCCAGACGTCTTGATCAAGTCTTGGATATGTCTTAATTGCCCACCATCAAGACGAAATCCACGACGAAATATTTTTACACGGGGGTGGATATAACTCATCGGAACTCTTCTTTCCACGAGCTTCAGGAACATCGTAATAGAATTCACGATGTATCTGTTAGAGCTAGCGTCAGTTTGAACTCTTGCACTACCTAACTGCTGTTTGACTTAAACTATTCGTGATCGACTTAAGGCATAAAAACAATCTTTTTAGAATCATATTACACTGTCTGTATCTACTGTGAGCCCACTGTAAATAATTGTTCCTCAGACCAAAGACTTTTTATATTTTTTCATAATTCTGTCTAAAAATAAAATTAATACGAAAAATATAACGACCTTTAACTCATAAATACACAAATATAAAATGTTTTTTTACATGAATGAATCAAATTTATTTTAATTGACAAATTATTAATATTGCGACAATTCAAAAATTGTTTTTTTTCTGAATTTTTAAAATTTGTAAAGAAAATTGCATACTTTCATAATAAAATAACATTCATTGTATTCAAAAGATTCCTTCAGGATTAAGCGTTTGTTTGCGTTTATAAAAGTAGTGATTTCCTTCTATGTTTTAATTGCAAAACTGGTGTTCCTGTTTTTGTAAGTCTGTAACCGTTGAAATCAGAATTCAGTTTGAACTAGTTTTTACGGCATTCAGATTTTAACGATGACAGAGCTACACAACCTCTAACGATTATTCTTGACTAAAATTACGAGATACGGAACAACTGCTCGATGTCGTTTGTCAGGATGATTCTCGAGATCGATGTTTTTTTTCTCGCCCGAAAGCATCTATAAAAAACGCAGAGGAGGAGTATGATAAAATATATCCTAAAGAAATGTAAAAAAATCCTTGAGCAGCGCCACTTCTCGTTAAAAAGACTACGAACATTATATCAAGTACAACGTTTAAATATTACATTTTGTATATGCCGAAGTTACACGAAGCCAAAGTACTATGTTCAGAGTTCTGGAAATGGATCGTGCAGCGATCCTCTTTATACTATTGCAGGCCATTCATCTAGCGTTTCTATTTGCCAAACTTTCGCTCACGGAAAACGCATGAATGAATAAAACATAATGGAAAAATATATTAACGTCACTCTGCATCAAGGACGAAATTCGTAATCATCGAATACAAGTATAATAGATATCAGTCTTGCATAAGACTTCTTTTACAGCAGGAATTGGAATTTGAATACATAGTTAACAATTTTTTCAAATTTTTGCGACTTGTAGGGTAAGTAACAAAATCCCATTTTTCAGTGAAAATTTACTTTCCGGCGAAAGTTGGAGTACATTAATAATTTTCAAAATTTTCCAACGGATTCCATATCCTCTAAAATGTCTTGAATTATTATATTGCCTTGAAGCGTATAGAAATCTGCGCCGAATGACCATTTCGAAAATATAGTATAGTTAAATTAGGCAAGAAAAGCTCGTTTGCTGGTACAAGTTGGTAGCAGTAATGTTTCTTTTATTGTTGTTCCTAATCTGACTGTACTAATGACCATGGGTCTATTCAAAGTAGGTATAGTGTGACATACTTAGTTAAAATCACTCTTTCCACTTCAACAGTTATATATATATATATATATATATATATATATATATATATATATCCCATCCCACCTTACTGTTGTGAGGCGTGGC
>JAUMHM010083362.1:0-13373 GCA_032362435.1 Melikaiella ostensackeni
TAATGTAAGCTAGCACCTCCACAAAAAAAATTGATTTTTTGAAAAAAGTAAAGGAGCCCAAAAATATTTATTGGTGCTCAAAAAAGCCCAAAATTCTGAGCTATGAAGAATGCTGAAACTCAATTTTGGAGGTGCTGGCTTAATGGACCTGATACCGCGACTATTCTGGAGGGTTGGACCTCTTCTTATCTAATCTCATCATTACTTCTGAGTTCGTAGAGCAATACGAGATCCTTTGGAGCCTAAAAATATATCTGCGTAACCTATCGCATTTCTCAGCACCAGAACCGAGTGTGTTTCATTTCACAAGGTTGAGAGCCGCACCAATATCCGTCTCTGATCAACCAAAAAGCCTTGTCATAACAGCGTCTGCCATCAAAAATAACGGAAATTTCCGGAGAAGTGGCATTTTATTGATTTCCAGAAACACTGGTCAGAATTAGAGTTTTGTAATTCCAACATTTTATCGCGCTGATTATTTACAGAAGTTCTTTTCAAACGGAAGACAACCTCTCCTGTCAATGGTCAGGAATCACGAGATAATTTGCAATGGAACCTACCTTCACAAAGCCGCGGAGCAGGTGGCCGCTTCCCCGGGCCTGCATCTTAACATCAGAAGTAAGGAAAGTGCATTACTTCATCTGGAGTTCTTCTACTTCTACACACCATCAAGCAAACCATGAAGTAAAGCAACAAAGGAGCCACCAAGCATACGATCAATTAAACCATCAATCAAACCATCCAGCAACCGATTAAGCACACTATCAAGGAAGCCACAAAGCAAGTCCTCAAGACATCCATCCCGAAAACTATCAAGCAATGCAATAAGCAAACCCTTATGCAATCAATTAAGCACGCGATCAATCATGCCTTCAAGCAAACCCTCAAGCAAACCCGCAAGCATACCATGAAGTATACTGTCAAGCATAGGAGCAAGCATACCTTCATTATTTAATAGAAAACGGGCAGAATTGATTCAACATCACAGTGGAAAACTTATCACTGTCCCAAGCTTGGGATCCGATGATGCCAATGGTCATTCAAGATTGGTCGCCAATTTTGGGCCATCATTGGCTGAAATTTGGGATGATAACATCAATGCCAAGAGTTGGCCTGCAGTAATGGCCCAAGACTGGCCAAAGCGAGTACTAAAATTCGTCTATTTCTATTTGTTGTTACAGAATTAAGTCCACAGAAGACTTTAGAAGAATTATTTCCTAGATACAAACATGAATACATTCCACCTATCAGAACACTTGTATATGAAACTAATCCTCAGATACTTCGGTTACGGAAAAAATTCGTAGGCAAGGTGGATGTATTCGTTTGAAATTCAACTTTGATAGCAAGGGCTCATGTCGTCATTGGATGGCAGATAAACGATATTATGAGACCAGTATATGATTTGTCTGGCAAACCTTATCAAGTATTTGACACGGATATCAACCAGTTTTTAAGTTTGAGCTCTAAAGATCTTTCGAAATTAGGGGTGAACCGTCATTTGTCAATGTCTCGTGCGAATGATGTAGCTGCTGCTGAACGCGATCTAATCTCGCAAGTAATTTATCAAAAAAACCATCGAGTAACTGATCAATTAAACAATTAAGCTATCCATCCAGCACACTATCAAGCAAACCATGGAGTAAACCAGCAAACCCTTATGCAATCAATTAAGCACGCGATCAATTATGCCTTCGAGCAAACCCTCAAACAAACCCGCAACATACCATAAAGTATACTGTCAAGCATAGGAGCAAGCATACCTTCATTATTCGATAGAAAATGGACCCAATTCATTCAACATCACAGTGAAAAACTTACCACTGTCCCAAGCTTGGGATTCGATTATGACAATGGTCACTCAAGATTGGTCGCCAGTTTTGGGCCATCATCAACTGAAATTTGGGATGATAACATCAATGCCAAGAGTTGACCTGTAGCAATGGCCCAAGACTGGCCAAGGCTAGTACTAAAATTCGTCTATTTCTATTTCTTGTTACAGAATTAAGTTTACAGAAGACTTTAGAAGAATTATTTCCTAAATACAAACATGGATAAATTCCACCTATCAGGACACTTGTCGAAAATAAAAAAGTCGGAGGCAAGGTGGATGTATTCGTTTCAAATTCAACTTTGATAGCAAGGGCTCACGTCATCATTGGATGGCAGATAAATGATATTATTAGACCCGTATATGATTTGTCTAGCAAACTTAATCAAGTATTTGACACAGATATCAACCAGTTTTCAAGTTTGAGCTCTAAAGATCTTTCGAAATTGGGGGTTAACCGTCATTTGTCAATGTCTCGTACGAATGATGTAGCTGCTGCTAAACGCCATCGAATCCCGCAAGTAATTTATCGAGAAAACCATGGAGGAACTTATCAATGAAACAATGAAGCAATCCATCCAGCACACTATCAAGAAAGCCATGGAGTAAACCAACAAGTAATGCTTCAAGCATATAAGCAATTGAACCTTCGATTAAACCATCAAGCGATCGATCAAGCACACTATCAAGCAAAGCATGAGTAAACCAACAAATAATGCACCAAGCATGTAAGCAATTAAGTCTTCAATTAAACCATCAAGCAATCGATCAAGCACACTATCATGCAAGACGCCAAGCAAGCCCTCAAGAAATCTATCCAGCATACTATCAACAAATTGAACAAGCAAACCTTTCTGCAATCAGTCAAGCACACTGTCAAGAGCGTTTTCGAGCAAACCCTCAAACAAACCCTGAAGCATACCATGAAGCAGACTGTCAAGTATACGAGCAAGCATACCATCATTATTCAACAGAAAATGAGAACAATCAATTCAACATCTTAGTGGAAAATTCACTGTTGGGCCATACCTGGCCCAAGCTTGAGATCTAATGACACCAATAGTGGCGCAAGATTGGCCGCCAGTCTTGGGCCATCATTGACTGAAGCTTGGCATGATAACACTGATGCCAAGAGCTAATCTCCAGTAATGGCTCAAGACCGGCCAAGGCTGGCACGCAATCGGGAATACATGGACAGGGTATCCAGCGAACTTTCATTTTGAAATTCCCGGATTTCCCTGATCAGAACTAACGTTTTTCCTGGGTTTCTCTTGTGGTATATGTGTCCCAATTTCGAACCTCATTATTAGTTAAAAGAAAACTAGAAGATACTAGGAAAGTTTATAAAATTGATATTCTTTTATCAGGATTGGTACGATTCTGCCAAGAAGACCGGTTTTGGATAAGTGTTAAAGAAAATAGCTTGAAAGGAAAAATCAAAGAATCACAAAATGTGTACTACAAAAATGACTCATTTCTTATTTCTATACTAAAATTTTGAACGAGGCAAAACAAACATTTGAAGACATGTAAGATATCAAATTTGTGCTGATTTTTCCTTGGATTCTGCCGGGATTCTGTAGGGGAGATACGGCAAACTCGCAGCTTATGTTTCACGTTCAATTAGGAACCAAAGCTGTGAAGATACAATTCTCAGCATTTTAGCATTAAAATGGCTTTGAATGGTTGAATTGTAATCAATCAAATTTACTTGGAAATCGAAAAATTTAAAAATAATAAAATTAAGTACTCAGCGATTGCCGAAGATATAAATATTTATTTTTCATAATTTTTATTCCCTACCAAAAGAAAATTTCTGAGCAATCTCTAGTGAAAAAGTCAGGCCTATTTCAGGCTATTGTCAGGCTTGATTCGAATGATTTCGTCTCTAGAGATAGCTTAAGATATTTGGGTCCTTTTTTACGACTTAATTAATGACAATCGAACAAAATACGTACAAAATATCAAGAGCAGACGTGCTGGAAAAAGTGTGTGAAGTAGAAATAGTTGAGAAAAATTTTTATGTAACATGAATATGGTTTCCTCGCATTCGCTGCGTGTTCTCGAGCAGCAAAGTAGGTCTTTGTTGGTGGTTGGGTACTTTACCGGCCTAGACCGACAAAGTGTACTTTGGCAGCGTATGCGCATGCGCATTCATTATTTCGCCTCACGCGCACTGTTCTCACGACTGTTCTGCGCGGTACTTATCCCTTTAAACTAACCTCAAACGTGAGACGTAAGTAAAGGAGAAACTTCGAAAACCATACTCGTATTGCATAAAATATCGTGTGTATCAAGGAGGCGAACCTTTTTTGCGGCCGAGCGTGAGTTTGCAAAAATGGGGCGTAGAGGAGTGCGAAACCGTTAAAAGCCTCCTTGGTGCACAATATAATATTATTTGATTCAAACAAATTCTTTCATTGATACAAATACACGATTTGTGAAGATTCGTTTCAATCAAAAAATTCTATCATGATGTTGATGTTTGTCTATACCAAGGTCGTGCCTAAACGTACGGACCTGTGAAGGAGAAGGAAGAGCTGGAAATGCGTAGGAGAAGTGGCTTGTTTCTGGACGTATAGACACTACCTTCAATTTTTACTTAAAAATCGTCAACTGATATTATGAAATATTAGAAAAATGAAAAATTATAGAAAAGTTAAAAAACTAACATTAGGAATGTGAAAACACCTTTTTTGAGAACAAAAGGCGTATTTTCAAGCTCGTTTATAGTATTATGCAGATATTCTATGCATATGAATAGAATAATTTGAAAATTTATGTTAAAAATGGAAGCGATCAGAAATTACACTTACGGTATGTGTACTTTTAATAAGAGAACTCTTTTTGTCCACAAATCGTTCAAATTTAGTGCAATCAAGGGAAGAATCGCTGTCAATCCCAACGAAACCATTTCGTTCACTCATTTGTGTATAACAAATTCAATTAATTTTTTACATTTGCGTCGCTATTGAACATTATTTTTGGATAGTTGCTGCATGTTTTCTAGGTATTTTCAAATAAGTGCAAGTATTTGTTAAAGATCAGTACACTTTACAAGTCGAAAATATTTTTATTTTTGTTACTTGGGGGTTTTTGGGTCGCCGATTACAAGTCAAAAATAAAAATTTCAAAACTCAAATTGGCCGGTCTAATGTAGCATTCTAGGGGTACTTATGCAATATTTTCTCTCAAAATCGGGCGACTTTTAAAAAATTTGTCAACATATATATTTGTCCTAATAATTTTTTTCCGTCACATAAGATTCAATTATTTGACAAGTTTTGAAAAGTTTAAGAAAAATCGAAGAAAAGAAAAATAGAACCACCATGGAGATCAGAAAAATGAATTAGTGTAGCGCTTAGAACATTAAGATAAGTATATAATAAAAACAGTAGAAAAAAGTGGAAACAATATAACATTGTAATTCTAGGAATTTATAACTCCAAATCGGTTTCATTTTTAAACTTTGGTCCACCATATTGAATCCGTCATTTTGAAGTTTTCAATTTTGACATTGGATTTGAAATTAACGACCCGAAAAACCACCGAGTAAGAATTTTTACTTCAATGGGTTTTATTTTACAATTAGAGTCCACTGTATTGAATCCGCGATTTTGAATTTTGAAATTTTGATTTTGGATTTGAAATCAGCGACCCGTAAAACCCTTGAGTAGCAATTTTGAATGAAATCAGTTTTGTTTTTTAATTGTTTTCCGCCATATGGGATCCGTCATTTTTGAGTCTGGTCTACATCAATTTACATGTCAAATTCGGATTGGGCATGCAAAAGTCTATAGAAAATCATGTGTATCACATAAAACATAAAATCTAAGCGACTGGACTATTCCGGCGCTACCTTATCATACTTTCCTCTCTCAGAAACCGATAGGGGGAATACCTGCTATGAAAAACCAGGTTATCATTGCCTCCCTCTCATTCTCAGAAGATCGCCATAGTGATCTCCCCCTCCCCTCACTCTACCCTTCTGCTCACTCTTTCAAGCGATCGTATCACCAATCTTTCGCCCTTTCTTCTGAGGTCATCGATTATTATCTCAACCATCAAAACTTGCCATGAGCGCACATGAGATTTAAAAAAAAAATGGTAAAGAAAAAGGACGTTTAATGGGAAGAAGTCCTAAGATACTGGAAGCACGGTGCGTATCTACAAAAAGTACCTCTTACTTTTCCACGATATCTTGCATCGTTTGCGATAAACACTAAGAAATTCAATTTTTCAAAAAAATAATTCTCGTAGCCACAAAAATGATTTGACCTACATGAAACTTACGGAATGTCTTCTTTGTACAAGTATGAATAAAAAAAAATTGAACAAAATAAAAAAATTGATGTTTCCATAAAATAAACTTTCACTCTTCCTTATAAAAAGAAGATTGACCCTCATATGGACCCTCGTGGCAAGCTTTGCTCTGTGAGTGTGGTTGGGGTAAAGAGTATGGATCTTCCTATTGGTTTTATCAGTCACTTGAAGTGTTTATGTGTGAATCGTGATGTGTGTTGGCTCTGTGAAGCTCTTCACATGGGACGATTGCTACAGATATTTGATTAGCGATCCGTGTCGGAGGAGTGTTGTGGGATGAGTATGTCACTTGAATAAGCAACACGCGACTTCCAGATTAATCTAAAACCTATCCCCTCTTCTACACATCCCTTACCTACACTTACCATATCAATTTCTTAATCCCCGGTAGTATAACGAGGCTATAATCAAACGAAATACCGAAAGGGATTTAGCTCAATTGTGTCATAATAACAAACTTTCTATTCTCTCAAAATTCAGCCAGAAAGGTTAAGTCGAATGCAATAGAGAACCCTATTTCCTTTATTTTATCCAATATTTTTCGAAAATTGGTGCTTATATATAGCAGACAATTTACAAGTTTTATGCGTCTTCTTTTTTCTACTCTTCTATCTGATGGATATACTTTTCAAATTTCACAGTCTCTTCATCTCTCCTTAAGCTAATTGACAAAAAGTCATTAATAGACTAAAACTAGATGTTTGGTCAATTTCCTTGCAGCTCTACTGACTTTGACCACCAAAAAACAGGTACCAATGCCCCAAACTCCTTCTTTCTCTTTTCTGATCTCCTAACTGTTTGCGAAATGCAATAATACATATTTCAAATGTCCAGATATATTGCTTATCTAGTATTTTAAACACATTTCTCGTAGAAAATTTACTGACTCACTAATGTGTTACCATCTTACTCTCTCACGTACATTATCCTTATCATACTCACCTTTTTCATCAGTCTATTAGATACAAATGTTAAATTGAAAAGCAAAAACTATAAGATAGATTTTACTTTCAGATTCTTTCCTTCAACAAATATTTAAATTAAATTTTTTAAATAATAATGTACATGACAGTTTCTTGCGCTACTGGTCGGTGAACCTCTATTGAAAGTAATAACTTTCGCTAATAAATTCAAGGATATGAGACAGACTTTCACGTGACCAATTACATAATTTATATTCAGCGAATTTATACTTTAAAAAATGTACAGATTGTTTGAAATTTTGGGAAATGGTTTAAAATATATAAGGATACTTCTGTCTGGCCCATTCAAGTTTTTATTTTGTTTAAATAGTACAATTTGATTAATTTTTAATTTGGAATGTAACTAAGAGCAGGACTTTGGAGCCGTAGCTGAAACTATATGATTAAAATTGCTTATTGAAAAAAGATTAAACCTCGAATGTACCAGATAAGCGTGCCCTTATATATCTGAAGCATTTTTCAAAATTTCAGCACGATATATCAATTTTAATAATTGAGCTATGGAAAGCTAAAACCACCTTATTCCATTTTCAGATGTCACTTGTTTGTGACGTAGCATACTGAATGACAGGTGACTTCTAGAAATGGAATTAGGCGGTTTTAGCCTTCCATAGCTCAATTATATAGCCGTCGAATATAATAAAATGTGATAATTGGTCACATAACAGGCTGCCACATGCCGATCACATAACATAACCTTACCTCTACGACCACTGTGCAAAATTCGCACAAATACGAAGAAATAAACTAGAGTACCTCATGAAAATATTTCTTTTAGATTTTCTAAAATCTTGATTCGGAAATTTCTTTCTTTTGATGAGAAAATGATCCCCTATTTTTCCCAGAAATTGAAAAATATTTGAAGGCTGCTAAGAAGGTTTCATGCCAAAAATCCGACGTTTTAGAGTTTTGAAATTTTCATTGATCACAATTTTAACTATCTGATTACGTAAAGTACAAAAAAATTCTTTGTCGAGGGGCCGTGTGAACCTTAAATCTTGTTCGTTATGAGAAACAATGTTTGAGGTGGACATTAACACCCCTAAAGCTGCGATTTTATGATAAAGTTGAGATTCAAAGGTAAAATTCATCCCTGATTTTTTTCTGATATTAAACTTTAAGGAAATATTACTTACCTCACTGACAGCAATTTCTACTGTCGGAGAAAAATTTATGCAATACTTGTCCAACAGTTGAAAAATATATTTTTTTTTTCAAAAAATTAAACATGGATTTTAATCTTTGAGCAACGGTGATACCGCGCTCTACGTGTAATTTCCTATTATAAAATGGACATGCATTTTGGCCAACTTCATGCAGTATTCTTACTGGCAAAATTTAATAAATGAGATTTCTGGAAAACATTCGATGATGCGCGAAATCTGTTGAAATTTGAAGGATTTTCTAAGAAGGGACGGATTTATTCAGATTGTTAATTATTAAATGGCTGGCAGGTATTGATTCTGATTGAACCGGATTGATTTTGATGTTCGTGCATGGATTCAGAAAAATTTTCAATTCAGTATGAATGAGCCTCGGATTCATTCGGATTGGGCGCACTGATTGAAAAAGATTGAAAGTTGCTCGACATAAGTGTGGGATTCATTTAGATTGAGAAGGATTAATAGCTTGTTTCGGATTGGTCTGAAATTCATTCGGATTGGCTTCAGATTCACTCTGATTACTTCGAACTGGTGTTAGATGTAGCCGCATAATGAAAAGTCTTTCCAGATAAGTTTGGGATTCATTCGGATTGAATTACGAGTTGACACACAAATTGAGAAGGGCTGAAGAGGACTGAAAACTTTCTTCGGATGGTTTCGGATTAATTCAAACTGTTTCAGATTTAGATAACTGTACGTGGCATTTTCTCGAGCTCGATCTCTGGAATCGCTCCGTATTTTCTTGGGAGAACAACGCTCAAATGAAATAAATAAAAATTATGTATACACAAATTATACTTTTCTTTTGTGAATTTCAGAACACTACGTGAATAAATTAAATACAACCACCCCTCTTGTGTAACACATCATAATAGAATGTCTTGACCCCCCTCCCCGCAAGTATTGTAAGCACAGCCCCGTATTTTGAGAATTTAACCAAAAATCGACAAAAAAAAAGTCGATCGTAATGTATTGACTTCGAGAAAATTGCTGTTGTTCTACTTTTACAACATATTCAATATTCTCGGAAAGTTTGCGAAGAGCATGATAGGCCTTGCCAAAAGAAAAAAAAGTGGATATATCCCTATTTGTTAAGAGAATGTCACTATATTCATCTATTGATAAAACGGTGGTAAAATTGGCACATCATCCAAAAATCATTAGAATAATATTTATAAAATTTTGAGAAAATAACATATATGCTATTGAGAAAATGAGATAATAATCAAGTTTTGCAG
The DNA here is from genome assembly GCA_032362435.1 of Melikaiella ostensackeni. NCBI lineage: Eukaryota > Metazoa > Arthropoda > Insecta > Hymenoptera > Cynipidae > Melikaiella > Melikaiella ostensackeni. The sequence goes on from JAUMHM010083362.1 coordinate 9,539, forward strand.
ATAAATTTCGCATTAGAGTTGAATTTTAATGAATTCATACGTCATTTTTCGTTAACACAAAAACAACGATCATTCTCTTCTCAAATATTTCTTTAAATTATTAAGAAAATTTAGGATGCAAAGGAGTACACTATGGTAATTGAATTAACTCCTATTTTTTGTGAGTTGTGTGCATCTAAATTCTATCAAAATTCGAAATAACAAAAATATATTTTGCAAATTCTAAATAGCTTGAAATCTTTGAGAATTCTGCAGAATTGAAGTAACTTTAGGTTATTTAAAACAAATTTTTTCAATCATTTTATCAACTTTTACAGAATTTTTTCTACTAAAAAAAAACAGGTATCAACTGGGTATCAACTTGAATAGATATCACCCTGAAGTGTGCCTAAAAAAGTGGTATATAAATTTTATTGATTTGTTTGTTGTGACCCATTTTACATGAGTCATAAAAAAGTATGACACATTTGTATATGGAAAGCGAAAACTTTTCTCACAAAAAATTCGGAATAATATTTTGACCTATAGGGAAATTGTTTTCAATTTTTGAATGCAGAAACCGAACGCACGACTTTTTTACAGTGTAGTTTCTAATGATTTGTATTACTCATACTGATATTTTTCCTTTTAATAACTCTATACGTTTCTATCCCACTTCATCACTCTTTATCACATGAAATTCTTCCAAATCCTTTAAAATACATTAAAATCACTGGGCATTATAAATGACTATGATGCTTTGAAGTTTTTTCAATTATTTATTCTCCACTAAATTATATCCGGAGAGCTGAAGTATGTGGTTAGAAACTCAGTATATTGTGCTTCGTAGATTATTCGCCACCTAAAATTTTATGAAAATTAGATCTTCCTCTCTCTGAATCGCATCAAGTTAATCATCAGTTGGAGGCATGCATTTTTGCGCTGTTGAAAATTGTAAATATAAATATGCTTTGTTATTCAATATGATATTTTAAGCTATTATTTAAAACTATCCTCAAATGATAATATAATCGCGTTTGATTCATAAAAAGCGTCTGTATTCTAGTAAAACAAGTAATTTGTATGTATAGTATTCTGCTACAGAATTTATTGAGAAAATGTCGTAATCTGAGTATTTATTAATATTTGCTCTACTTACATTTCTTATTGCAGTCCAAAGAGCAACATTCCGTTGAGGCCTTACAGGGATGACCTGCTATTTTTTTTCTTTTTACAGGGGACAATGATACTTGGCATTTATACTTGTCCAGTTCATCTGAAAATTGTAAATGAATGTTTCGTTCTTCAGTACCAGTACCAGTGAGACGTATTTTCCAATTTGAGAAAAAAAAATCCCACGAAGTTAGGAATATTTTAATTTTGACGTCTATTTTTCAGAAAAACACATATTATTTCTTTGAAATTCTTCTGATGGAAAACATCCTGTGGGTTTATGCGGTCTAAACAATTTTTGTGTCTATGAGAATCTTTTTTTTCATAAAATCGTATTTAAGTATTATTTTGGAAACAATTGAAAATACAGACAAATCTATCGAATTTGTAAGAGAACATTTGTGTGTTTACTCAAATAGACGTCAGAATTTGAATACTCATAACTTCGCGGAATTTTTTTTTCAAATCGTAAACATGCGTGTCACTCAATTTCATCTAAATAACAACATATTTATTCGCTGAGAGATTGTGCGAATTGTAGTGAAGAATCTGCCCGATTTGGAATGGATTCGATCCAAACTGTCGGCATGAAAGCGCGGGGCGTAAATATTGATGACCACATTTATATGAAAGGGACATTTCAATATCTACGACCACGTCTTTATCTTTAGTCACATTTTTATTTTATTTTTACTTTTCTCTCGGGTAAACCCGATATTGCATCAGCTATGGACTAAGTCGAGTGCCTGATAAGCTAAAGATGTTGAGAAGTCAATACTGGCTTCAAGATGTTCGAAATGTTCAGTGCATCTTGCGTGCACATTGCCTGTTGCCAAAATCACAATAGGATAAATAGATGCATGTTTCACATTCCTCCGTATTGTATTTACTTCATGCCTTAGCTCGCTATGCTTATGGATCTTAATACAGGCTTTTCTGTGTGTGTACTCTTTCTGAGCCACTACACGAGAATCGCCAACAATGTGCTCGCTGGATTCGTTGGTATCGCCCCACAATCGGCACCTGTTAACCACATCTTGATGTAATACGTGCTTGCGATATTTCATGGTGCTGAAAAATCCTGCCCTGAATCGCTTTCACGAATCCCTGCGTTTCCGGAAATATGACGCCCTTTTGTAGCCAAATATTAGATGCCTCTCTGTCATCTTCATATTAATCTAATTTATCTAACATTATGGGGTACTCCTTGTGGATAGCTTTTTGTCTGCATTGCGTTTCTAATTCCTCTAGAGTTTCTGCCCTGACATTCAAGGCTTCCACTTAGGACAAGTTCAAGGGTGCGTAATTGAGATTTGCTTCACAGATGATGTTGTGAAGCGCAACTTCTCGCTTACTATCAAGATAGTCTCGCAACTCTCTAACTTGTGATAAACACAGTTGCTTTTCATCTAAAAAACGCTCTTGACCCCTTCATGCCGTGGTAGTACTATTCTATGAATCGTCAAATTACTGTGGTGCACTCAATGCTTGGTCATTTCAACGCGGATGGCTCTGTTTACCCTTTCAAGGTCGGTGTTCGACCATTTCATGAAACCGAAAGAATACGTATTCCAATCTTGCGGCCAGAATTCTCATCTGATTAAATGCACTGTTCTGCATGTATCTATTTCGAACTCCATGTGAATGTCATTATAAAACTGATTTGTGACTTGGATCACGTGCTGCAGTTTCTGGTTTGAACTAGCCTATAGCTTTGAGGTTATCCTTGTACAGAAGATGGGACAGTTGATGGCCATCCTCGACATGATGTATTTTAATCCCATGATACATGCTATTTAGTGCTTGGCTCAATGGCTTCAACACTGGACGTAAACGCTTACTTGTAGTCAATTTGAACCATGTACAAGTTTCTTTGATGTTTTCTAGCTTGCGTCATGACCCCAGCGTTAATGGTGACCACATCCTTACTGTCCCGCGAGTTTTTGCTACATCCTTTTTGTCCTTCTGTTAGGATGTTACTCTAATCGCAATAACAGTAAACCCTATCTGCAATTACAGCTGTAAGGCACTTATAAATCGTTGGCAGATACGCTATTGGTCGAAGTTCAGGTGGATTTTGAGCATCTGGTACTTCAGGCAACATATACATGGTACCTTTGAGCATAAAGCCTGGCATCAAATTTGGATCTTCGATGATCTTTTGGAAACAACTTGCCAACGCAGGATGCACACTCGTCAGGTATTTTCACCAGGAATTGTGCAACCATGTCCAAACCTGGGGCTTTCCAGTTACTTGCCTCTTGTAAAAAAAGCGCCTAAGTTGTTTCTGCTTTTTCCCCAAACGTCCGACCATTAGTCAGCCATATCTTCCGTTTGAGGAATTCGGGTGCTTGCTGGATATTTTGCTCTTCACTTAGTTCACGATAGAACCTTCTTTCATCTACCTTAAAGGTTCGATTTTGCTGTCTCCTTGCACTTCTTGCACTCTTATTGTATCGTCGTAGTCCAGCAGTAAGAACATCTAGTTTCTGCCGTTGGGAGTCTATAATCTCATCCAATATTGCTGATGTCAATGTCTCGATGTTCCGAGGGTAGATGAGTTTAGTAACATGGTGTATCAGCTTTCTGGTTCTATTTTCTTCCTCATATTGAGTCAATCGACCCAATTTACTCCTTACTTTGCTGACATCCATATCCAACCTGATTTTCCATGGTGGATCTC
>JAUMHM010083363.1:0-32114 GCA_032362435.1 Melikaiella ostensackeni
TAGACCCTAATGCCAACTCAAAAAACATCTTCTTTACAATTTTATATACTTTGGGTCAATAAAAAACTATGTCTTTCAAAAAACCAGCAAAGATGTAATTTAATAATAGAAATAATAAAATTCATGAATTCCCTTTAATATTTTAACAATTAAAAAAATAATAATTTACATTTTTCGGAAACCTTTTTATGAAATAAGGATAAATTTCTCCCTTGTGGGAAACTTCCCCTTTGAGAGAGGGAAGGTGAAGGCGGTTCATAATTCCAAGAGGTTTTATGATCCTTGGTGAGGTCGGAACGTGGACCACACAATAGTACCAAGGTTGCGCTTAATACAGAGACCGGTACAGTAGCGAGATAGCGACCAGACCCGCATGTTTCTTATGTGGTGTACCTGTCGCTCTGTTAGAGATGTTCAACGCTGCCGATTGCAACAGGTGCAATTTTGTTTACCAAATGCACCCGCTCTCGAGGGGCGCGAAGAAGTTGGCTGTTGAGGAATGGGAGGCTGGGAAGGTGTTTCCCCAGTCTGTCCTCCTGCAAGTTGAAGAGTGGACAATGTACATATGTAAATAGTTTTTTCTCTTCTTTCTCTCTCCATTACCACTGTAAATTTTATATTCCTTTTTCTATTATATATATTTTTATTACTCCTTAACATGGATTTTATATTTTATTTTGTGAACTTGAGACGGGGTAGGTGTCACGTACGAATAATTAAATTAAAAGAAGGTTACTGATTGTGCTATCTAGTAAATTAAAAATTTAGAATTAATACGTGTGGGGGAGGCTCCCCGAAACTGAAGAGACAAGTGTGTCCTTATTTTTTTTGTAGGCCGTAACTCCTTATTCTCGGATTGAGAATTGCTGTCCCCTTAATCTCTGTAAAAGGGCTAAGGGAGGGAGGTACGGTCTAGACAATGTATGAGACACTTCCTTTTATGTTGATCAGAAACGAAACAATAGGTATATTTTGAAAAAAGAAAGAAAATACATATACATAGATGACAGAAGAGAGATAATGACAAATAATTGGATCGATATCTTACCCTACCTTATCCTACCGCTGGTTAGCGGGCGAGATTTGTAGATTTGCGTTGGTTACTTATGAGTAACCAACTCTAGTCTTTCACAGGTTTTTTCAAGTTCGCGTCACACACTAACACGCGCGAACACCTGTCACCCTTCAAATTCGCCTTCATGGGAAATAGAAAATATATCTATTTCTCATAAGGGGGAATTGAAATCTTCGGAGAAAATTGCTCCTTTTCGTTTTGACATTCGAAAAAGGGCAATTTTTTTTAGACTATACTAATTTCGTTTTTTCACAGGCCGAATAATACGTGAAAGAAACTTACACTACCGTCACGGACCTGCCTCCATCGGATGGAGATTTTAATTTCTTAACGTTCGGATCGTCGATTCCAGCACTTCCGGTTCGTCAGTCGTTCCGCGGCGGTTTGCTCCCGTTACCGGGACGGAAAAATATATTCCGTTTACCGGGATAGGACGCGTGCGACTTATGGGCTCAACTTCCGAAATATGATTTTTTTGAAACTCACGATTCCGAACTCCGGACGGACAGAAGTCTGGGTAGTTCCGGCCCGTGCCAGGTTGCCCAAGTGACTGCAATGATGACTTCTGTTCGATTTACTTCGACGGTTCATGACAGGGATTCATTAGGTAGGGATTCTTGCTGAATTGAGAATTTTGGGTAAAGGTGAAAGGAAGATACCGTGCGACTTTGAACTATGTCTGTAGGTGTGCGAAATAAGTGTGATTAAGAATGCCTACGCTCGGACTTTTGCACCTGCGAGGCAGGAACCTCGTCAGTATTCAGCAAAAATCGAAGGGTTTCAAAGTCCTTATTAGGAAATTTTAAATTCGATTCACATCGAATTTGATGAAATCTGGATTTAGTGTAGCTGAAAATGCCTTTGCTTGAATTTTCGCACCTGCGAGACAGGAACCTCGTCAGCATTCAGCAAAAATCAACCAATAAAATAAAAAAGAAAAGTTTAATTTCAATTCGCATCAAAATTGATGCAGGCTAGAATTTTCAACTATAATTTAATTTAGTACTTATTATTTCCAGCTTCATTTTCCTGTGTATGAATAATTAGGCATTTCAGCGTCATATTATTGCTGAGAGAGCACGTGGCATTGTTTTGATGTCAGGCAGCACATAGCTTTAAGCCGACGGCGGGAATAGAGACATGCCCATCGCAGGAAGATAAGGGTAGAGAAGGAGAGAGAATGGAGAATACTCGTATGAACAGTCGAGGCTCGGTGGTTTCTCGGTTGTAGCAGAGAACCGTGTGCAGGAAAGAGACAGCGCTACGCGGAACACAAGAGAGAGAGAGAAAGAGAGAGAGAGAGAGAGATCGACGTCGGTGCCCGAGCGTGTGCATGTGCGCTCGCTAACGCAGCGTACATAGATGCATCTTATTTGACTTGGTCATAAATGACCTCGCTTCATTTCATGTTGGTTTTCGATGAATTAGGTTAACGAGACCTTATTCACATTCGTTTCTTATTTTTAGGTCTACATTCGTTCATGTATTTTCAGATGCGCACTTTCATGCAATCCACCCTTACATGGTTGAGTGGATTGCATGCCCTTATCAATCTCCTTTCCTTTTCTATTCATTCAATTGTTCAACTATCTATTTGGCTATTTCTCTTGAAAGAAATAGCAATGGAAGGGGAATAGAAAAAGAAACAACACAGTTCAAAAAGAAATGGAAGAGAGTCAAGTTCCGTCTTATTTCCTTCGGCCATGGCCCTCTTCACTTTTCGAGTCAGCTCGCAAGCCAGTTTCTAGAGAGCTTGGAATGCTACGTGAGCATTCCGATAGCAAGCTCTCAAGTTACGAGCGAACAGGCGAGGCTTTGTACTCGAACCAAAGACTGAATTTAACTTATGTATTAGAAAATTATATTCTTATGAATTCAATTTAACCAAACAATTTGATGTTTTTAGCGTTTAGTAATTTAGGTTGGGTTCGCTCGTAACAAAAGTCAAACTTACGACTTCGGTAGAGATTGGAAATTTCTCTAAAACAAGTTCATACATTTGACATATTTTTTGAATCTAGTATATCAGAAAATGAAAAAATTATTCAAACTTTCAAAATGCCGGAAAATATTGAAAATCTTTTTTAGTACGCATACATTTTTTAGAATCAAACTAACGACTTCAGTAGGGATTGGGAATTTCTTAAAAAAATAAAAATTCTTGAAATCTGGTATATCTAATAATTGAAACATAATAAAAATAATACTGAAACGTTTAAACAACACCGGAAGATATTTGAAAGAATTTTTTTGTACACATACATTTTTTACAGGAGTATAGTTTTATTATACGTATACTAAAACGATCAAACTTGCGACTTCCCTATGGACTGGGAATTTCTTGAAAACAAGTTTATGAATTTATTTTATTTTTAAAACCTGGTATACAGAATGACATAAACATATTAAAAAGATTTTTTTTCATTTTGAAAACTGAGAAAGATATCAAAAATCTTTTTTTAGTACGATTACATTTTTTAGAGGAGTATAGTTTTATTGTATACCAAAATTATGAAATTTATGACTTCGGTAGATATTGGAAATTTCTTAAGAACAAATTCACAAATTTCTTTTTTTTTGGAACCTGGTATATCGATTGATAAAAAATTTCTCAAGGCTTGAAAGAGGAAGAATTCACATTTAAGCATGTACAATAGGTATAATATGTTCTTCATGTACAAATTACTGAATTTGTTTTTGATTTAAAATGAAATAGGAAATTTAATTACTTAAGGCTTTATCGGCCTTCAGGAACACACTCTCATCATAATATTCGCGATGGATTTCCTGCGCTCACCGTATAATATAGACGAATCAATAGTTAAAAAGGCGACTTAAAAGCTATCTTGATGATTTAACAATTTGTCCTATAAAGAAATGTTCAACAGCAATTTTATTTGACATTTTAAACGCGCAAATTCTACACTTCTGACGTTTTTTCCTAATTCGCGTTGTTTGTCTCCGAAATAAAAATTGAGATATTTCAATATCATTTTGCATACTTAAGAAACAAACTATGCCTTCTACCAAAAAATTTTCAGAAGAAAGCCTATAGGTCCTTGTAAAAGCAACAATTTTGATATCTTAATATTTTTTCGTATCTCGCGTTATTTGGCTCAAAATTTCAATTTTCGATTTTTTTAAAGAATTCAAAAAGTTGTTATAACAATCTTGTAGAGCTTGCAAAAAGCAATGTTTTTTTCTCCAGACTTTTCTTCATGTCGTGCATTGTTGAGCTTAAAATTTTCATTTTTTTTTGTTTTTTGAATTTTGAAAATGCTATAACTCTTATAATTTTGTCTCCCATAAGTGTGTCGTTTTTCGTGATTTTTAGCTATATCTACGATGCGAAAACAGACAAAGTTTTTTTAAATGAAATTTTAGGGGAGTGCTTTTGACACTCAAAAGAAAGTTTTCATTACTATTAGAGCTTCGCGCAAAAACCTTTTATCTCCAGTACGACATAATGTACAATTATTTTTTTAAATGAGGAATTTTAGAATACATTTCTTTCATAAACTTCGGGGTAATAAGTTACCCTCCATTCGTTACGATTTGTACAATATTACGAGGTGGTACTTTAAAATATAGAAATGTTTGAAAGGTTACATTTTCGAAAATTATATGGTTGATAGTACATTTTACTGTACAAACACGACTGGCATTTACTGTTTTGTTTGTTCTCGTTTCTGATATGCCTTACGACTATCCTAACACAAGAAAGGAAAAGAACGTTAGACCCGTTTTTGAGAAAAATCGATGTTTCATATTTTTTCTCATTTATTCCTTTTTCCATTTATACCTTGATCTGAGCTTAATTAAAGATACTTTGACGTCCTGTTTTTCTCCTCCGAATGTGCAGGAATCGTTCAGCGCAGTGTGAATGACTTTTGTCAACCTTGCATCTATTCCATACACTTTTGAAATTAGAGTGGACTATTACGTACTTTATCAGCTAAAAATATTTTAAAACATGTAACAGTCATCCAGACTACGTTAAACGATTGCTGCGTGCACGATACGAATATAGCAGTCTTTACTTCAGACAATATTAATTTTGAACTATTATTCAATAATGAAAATATTGTTATCGAAACTTATTTTTATTTTGGGCAATTTCAATGAATAAGTACTTCTTTCCTTTTGTGAAAATGTTTGAAATTTTTGGAAACCCCATTTCTCGAGAAAAACTCATGAAACACGATTTTTTAAATAGATTAAGCATTATTTTTGCGTTTTGGTTTTCAAATAGTCATAGCATATTCGGGAAATAAAAAAAAACGGACATTAAAGTATCTTTTATTGGGCTCTAATCTTGTTATAAAAGGGGAAAAAAGAAAAAAAAAGAACTTCCAACTAGAAAATTAGAGCGCATGCATTTTCGGAAGGGACACTTATTCTTCATTTATATGTTATCGGGTTACATTTTATCGCATACAGGATATACATCCTTCAGCGCGCGATTTAAATATACCACTTTGTATACATACATCATAATTAAAATATAGACTTATAAAACATGGAAGTGAGATGAAAAAATGAGCTAAATTAACGGCGCAGGTTGGTTGTACTTAATCGTAACAGATAAAAACTTTTACTTTTAATACTAATAATAATAGCACAATTCAGAAATCTGTATGCACATCCTATATTGACAAAAAGTCAGCTTGGACTCAGCGTGGAGAGAATAAGAACAATGTTTAAATCAACTTTTTGTTACTATTCTAAAATTTTGTTCATTCCATATGCACCAGACTGCGCTATATTTTAGTAATAAACGTTTGGTTATCTTCCGTGATTATTTAATCAATTCCAAAATATTATGAAGGATGTAATTGTTTAAAAAATCATTTTTCTGCATAATTCAAGAATTCCTTGAGATATTGCTGAAAGGATTCAGGCAATATCCTTGGTTTAAAATGGGACTATCAGTTTGATTTTAATGAATTGCGCAAGTTTCAAATCTATATGCATAGCTAAATTCAGTATCGTTTTTTTCAGTCGACATTTCTTCTGAAAACGAAAAGCACTGGCTACGGCGTGGGCGACATGAAGAACGCTTCCCAACAACGCCATACTGATTTTTTTTAGTTGTCGGCACGATAACAATAAAATATTCAAGCATTCACTCGAGCACGTCGAAGATTCTATCTCTAGCACGTCTCATTAATTTTTCATAGGCTTCCAAAAAGTGCCAAAAGTGCGCTTTTTTCACCTTTTGACCCCGTTCTCCAAGAAAACTAGACATGCTAAAGTAATTTTCTCAACGACTTTAGTATTACAGTTACTGAAAAGGGTTAAAATTTTGTATAATTCCATAAATTAAAAATGATGGGGTCGATTTCATATGATATCGGACAGTCTGACCCTGGTGATGTCACAGAATCGTTTGGGGCTGAAATGTATTGTTTTCCAAGGCAAGATATGAGACATAATTTTTTGTTTTTCACCAAAAAAAAATTTGCACTAACTTGGAGCTACTTGTATATTCAGGCGAATTATGCAAAAATTAACGAAGATTTTCTTCAAACAGTTGTGTCTTGGGAAAAAATTGATATACATTAATTTACTTTGCCAAACCTCGTAGGAGAATATACACTCTTGAAAATTCTCTGAATAAATTAAAAATTTTTTTGAAAATACCAAAATAGTGTACATTTTTGCAGAAAAAACTAAAAATTTGAATTTCCTCAAGAAGGTAATCGTTGATTTTTTTCTTGTTTTTCTTTCATATTCATAGTAATATGAGGAAGATATCCTGCGAGTTTCATCCTCGCTATACTATTTTTTTTTGTATAGAAAAACTTATTCTTATGATATAAAATACATTTTACAAGATATTTATTCTGTTTTAAACATTCATGGTTTTGTATTTCAAGGAAGCTTAAATAATATTGGGATGTCGCCGAAAAATCGACAACTTGAAACTTCGACAATTTGAAATTTCGGAATTTTAATACTTTCGAGAATTTGCTAATTTTGGAAATTTGAAATTTTAGGATTTTGAAAATTCGGGTTGTAACATTTCGGTAATAATATAATTTTGGGAATTTAACAAATTATATTTTCGGTATTTTTCAACATTCAAAACTTCTCTTCCTCGGCAAAATTATGTCATCCTGATGTTACGTCCTGAGGGGGCGAACAGGTCAAATTTATATTATCATTTAACTCACCTGTTTTATCTGCAGAGCTGAGGGCTCTGGACTAAGGGAACAGGAAAAAAAACCAAAATGAAACAATGGTGGAAATCTCTTATAGCGTGCACATTTAAATATTGTTTATTACAATATTAATACAAGTAGGAGTTATGAAATCGACAATTGAGAAGTTGTTCCTTGTGTGGATCTAATTAAATCTAGAAAATTTGCGAAACGGACGAAACGAATTCAAAGTTTATCCCTCGGATTATGATTTCTGAAAAAGGGATCACACTGTGAGAAAAATGAGGGGAAACAAGATATAATAAAAGAACACAGGAAGATAATGGTAATTCGATCTTACCTGGAAAAAATACAGCTACGTGGCCCCAAATGACGTTTTTGCTCAACTGGAACACGTGTCGTGAGGATCTCGATGATGGCTTATCAAGAAAGGTCAGGAGTTACTTCGCCGAGGTAAGAAATTTGAGACTCTTGTTGATGAAACGTGGGCTTGACTCAGATGAAGGAAAAATCGCAGCACAAGCTTGTAGAAGGTTGCAATCACAAGAGCCTAAAGAAAGGTCGGAGCATAAGAGCTTCGCACCACCAGAGCTTTATGAGAGTCTCGACACAAAAGCTTCGCATCACATGAGCTTCGCATTACCAAAGCTTGAAGACAGCCTCGGCACAAAAGCTATCTGGTTCATCCACCGTGTTATTTTATATGTTGGGGGGTGGTTGAAGGTGTCCCATAAGTGGGGAATGAACGATGCCAAAATTCGTATCTCTATTGATTACACGTTTCCCTAAGTGGGAATGAATGATGCGAAATTCCATATCGTTATTGATTACACGTCCCCTCTGTGAAGCTACATAGCATTTCCAGGAAAAAACTCAAGGTACAACAGAATTCGTGGGGTGTCGTTCTTCTTTCAATATTTTGTACTAAAGGGTACAATTTTGTCGAATTTATTATTTATTTAAGTTGGATTATTATTTAATATGAATTAGTAATCTAAATTATTGATTACCTAGTAGTTGAGTCACGACGCGACATCTTCGCCCCACTTGCACGAATATATATATAGGCAATACTTCCCACTGTAAAGAAACTGGTTGGAAACGTTGCCACGCGTAAGGGATTTACGCAAAACGCAAGCGCGAGCAACTCCCACTGGACGCGAGTAGCTTACTAGTGGGGAGTTAGGCGAAAGCAGGTCCATAAAAGCCGCTTGCGCAACGAAAACTGGTCGTTCGGTCGTTGGACCTTGTCATCTAAAGATAACCGCGACTCGAGGAGTGCCTTGTGAGCAGCGCAGAGTTGCACTCTGTCCCCTGGTCACATATCTCTTCTCGAGGCGATAAAAAAGAATAGTAGGAGACTAGAGACTCTCTCCTCTACTAGTCCTTCCTGGAAAATATTTTAAAAGCAGGCGGAAGTTGCACTTCCAAAGCTGGTTTAGAAAAATATTCTTCCAGCGCATTCACTTTTGGTAATTGGAAAGCAAGCCTTCTGACGCTCCTGCGATTTCCATATGCGAATACTTTGATTTTGATTGAAATAAAATTGAAAGCTCTTATTGTAGGAATACTTTGAATTGGGATAAAAATTAAATTGAGAATTTTTTGACTATTTCACTATTTGAAAGTAAATTGATTTAGAAGTTGAGAGCTGTGACTGTCTCTGTTATTTAAAGTTAACTCATTTAGAAAATCTGTCTTTAAAGCGAACTTGAGAAATATTATACCTGTCATAGACCTTTATGTCCATTGACCATCACTAGCTAAAACTGGAGATATTGACGAGCAGAGCAGAGTTATACTCTGTCCCCTGGTCCAAGAAATATCGCAGCTCGGCTGGAGTATTTAAAAAGAGGGGATTCTTTCTTATGGGCAGGCAGGAGTTACACTCCTCAACCCGGTCAAGTAAGCTGGAATTAACTTTTGAAAATTGCAAAATATAAACCGGAGGCTCTGACAAGAGAGATTTTAAACTGGGTTTAAAACCCATAAAAACCGACTCGCCTTCTGACGTCTCTTAGCAGTCAAAGAAATTCCAAACCTCCATTAATATCTACCCGAGGTAGATCCTCTTGCGTCAAGGCACCTTGCGTTTGGGCCTTGGTATTTACGACCCACCCTCTTCCAAGTGACAGGTAGAGAAGAGGGACTATTAAACTTGCGTAACAACGTCGTTGTCATTCATTCAAAGAAAATGTATTTAGGTAAAATACCTTGCTCCTTTTAAATACTTGTGACATTCATGAATTGAAATCGACGTGTTCCTTCGTGAAATTACCTGTAAGATTTCATTGAGAAAATAGTGCTTTGCCTGACGAGTGAATGAACATTAAATCTCCGTTTGATAATATACGAATATCTAGACTCAACCCTGTGTGTATTGTTTTGTGAACGGACTATATTCCACACTGCTAATTTAGTGAAATTAATAAAAGACATTACTCCTCAAAGAGGGAAATCTCTACTCATTAGTGATAGACAATACAATTAAAGAGTGTAGCTAGATATAGAGTTTTGATAGAATCGTGAGTCTTTAGATAGGTAGTGAATTGCGCACCTCTACCATCTACCCATTTCACTCATAGAGATTCGATTATTAGATATAGAAAAGCCTCCAGCGGGAGCTGATAAATAAATCTCATCAGGGATCTTACTTTATACAATCTCATAATAGTATAATTTTGTACATACACAGGATAGAGAAAGAGTAGATAATAGGCCTAGGTCAAGGGTAGAAGAGATGAAGAATTAATAATATCAAGTTGAAGCAGACGCGAGTTACAATAGAGAATTTGCAGAAACCAGAAGTACAACTGCTATATCGTGAAAAGTTGAATAAATATTCAGGGCATCATAAAGAAAACTGGAAGACTGAATTAGGCAATAAAAATGTAGAGAGTGCTTGGACAATTCTACGGGATAGCATCTTCCAGAGTGCATCTGAAGTGTGCGGTACTGCAGCTGAAGGGAGATAGGCTGGAGATGCTTGGTGAAATGAAGAAATTCGCGTAGCTGTCAACGAGAAAATACAAGCGTGCTTGAGAATGTTGAATAATAATGGTCTCAGCGATCAGAAAAGGACTAGATTAGAAAATAATTATAGGGATAAAAATAGAAAAGCCAAGATACTAGTCAGAGAAAGCAAGGGTGAAATAAGAAGCGGCTAAAGATAAAAAAAATGCAAAATGATTTTAAAGGAAATGAGCATTTATTTCGGAAATGGGTTGAAAAGATCAGAAAAGGTAGTAATAGCACTGAGACAGTAGGAATAAAGAATGCTGATGGTGAAATGGTATGGAATTCGGACAAAGTGAAAGACTGTATGAGGGGTTTTTTTCAAGAAATTGTATGGAGGTCAAGCTTGCAGCATAACAACCGTTACACTGAAGAAAATGTGTTAGGAAATCCCGTTGTAAGCATCGGCAGAATAATCAATATCGACGACACTATAACCGTGATTGAAAAACGAAAGAATGGTAAGGCTGCTGGTGTGGACGATATCGCTGCTGAAATGGTCAAGAGCGGTGGCGGATATTTGTTTATGTGGCTGAAGGAATTTATGAATGTGTGTGCTGTGCATGGTGAAGTTCCAAAAGATTGGAAAAAGGCAATTATTGGCCCAATCTACAAGGAAAATGGTGATAAAGGTGACTGGGATAATTAGAGAGCAATTAGCCTCTAAGTACCGTGGGCAAAATATTTACCATAATACTGATTGAAAAGGTCATGGGAATAACTAAAGAAAGGACCTGGGAAGAAAACACATGAATCTCAGAGATGGAGGTAATTAATGAAGGTGTATCGATAATGCAATCTCCTCTCTCCTCGACGGCTAACGTTGATACAGGTAGGCTAACAAATTGTGATTTTCCGGACCCTGTATGTTTGGAGGGCGGTAATTTTCGTCAAAACCCCCCTTCAACGCCACGTTTTAATGATGCACAATTTTCATCACAACAAGAATGAAACTTTAGAAGGGGGAGTACACATAATTTTTCAAACCATCCTTCATACTAGGCGAGACCGAGACCAAGTATTCAGGGTCTGTTAGGGGTTACGAACCATTATTTTAGAATCACTTGACATAAGGACAAACGGACCACACAAATGGCTAAGATATTCGGAATGAGACCTATGCAGGGTTGAATAATCTCCAATTCCAGTTTCGGGAATATAGAAGGGATCCCGGTTACCAACCTAATCATCTTCTTAGATGGAATAGAGGAAGGACGGGCAACAGTAGGCAATAGGAGGAACAAATAATCGGTCGTGGGCAGGGTACTAAATAATCTAATGTGGATTATTCGACGTACATTATGAGCTAATATAGGTTATACCTACGTCCTATCCCACTAGAAGAGCAATCAAATAGAGCCTACAGCAATATGCGCCGCCAAGTCAGATGTGCGATTAGACGTAGAGATTTTAGGTCCTATAATGAGTTAGCAGCCTTCGCTCAAGATTATAAGCGGTTAGCCGCGAGGAGTACCAGTTACAGTGATAGCCTAAAAACAAAGAACTGATGGAGATTATGCAATTCGTGAATCCAGTTAGAACCCGGCCAAGGTGCAGAACTTCTGAACCCCCGGTTGTATATCAGGAGGCGTGTGGGGAAGTACTACAGAAGAGTCATGGCGTGAATTTGTGGGACTCTAGGGTAGTTCGGGATGGACAAAGGATGATTTAACGTGGCGGCGGGGCACCTGATAATGTTATTGAGGTTGTGGGAGAAATGTCGTCGTGTGGTGAGATCGAGGCGGAAGAAAAGGCCATGGGGCTGTTCGCGAAGATCAGGGTTGGTAATTCTCAGGGCTGCTTCTCACAATGTAGGATGGGTATTCCTTCCGGTAAAACTAGACTGTGTTAAACATAAATTAGCTTTTCGCGTAACAAAAGCATTATCACCACATTTTATTCTAGAGTGGGATTTTATGCGTAAATTTGATCTAATTCAAAATGTGTTTAGAAACGCGTGGTATTCAGCTGAGCCTCTCGGAAAGGAACACGTTGTCCATTACGGTATGGAAGAGGCCGATCTATGAGCGAAGACAAGGTCAAGCAGCAGCAGACCTGCTGAGTGGTCTAGCCCAGTTGTGATGGTAAAAAGACCAAACGGGGCCTATCGGATGTGCATTGACTTTCGCAAGGTTAATGAGGTCTTTAAGGGAGACGCGTATCCGCTTCCTTTTTCAGAAAACATTTTAGATAAATTGCAGTCGGCTCATTACAGTTCGACTATTGATTTACGTTTAGCTTATTATCAAGTTCCTTTGGAGCAAGATAGTCTAGCGGTAACAGCATTCTCGGTTTCTGGCGGTTGTTTGTTTCAGTTTGAACGGATGCCTTTTGGGTTGAGCGCAGAACCCGTCATCTTCCAACGATTAATTGGTAAACTAATTGGCCCAGAAATGCCTCCTCACTGTTTTGCATATTTTGACGATATTATCATTATATATAAATTTCTGAGGAGCATTTAGATTGCTCGTAGAAGGCGTTGAATAATATCTATTGTGCTTGGCTAACCATTAGCACCAAAAATAACATGTTTTGATGATCGGAGGCAGGGTATTTAGGATATCGCGTAAATAAATAGGGTTTGCAACCTGATTCAGAAAGGGTGGCATCCGTCCCAAACTATCTGGCGCGACGCAATATTAGATAACTTAGACGATTTTTAGGTATGTGTAACTGGTATCGGTGCTTTATGAAACGAGTCACTACGCTTTCAGAATGCCTCTGAAATCCCCTTTGTACTTCAAACTGACGCTTAGTTTGTGATTGTCCATTATAAAGGTGCATTACACCATGTACCTGATGCACTTTCTCGTATGTACGAACACGAGGAGGTTGCTGCGGTATGTGCCACAAAAGTAGTCGATAATGCATGGTACTGCCGTCGGGTTAGTGATATACAAAATTTTTCTAGCGAGTATCATGTTTGGAAGGTCATAGAAGAGAAATCATGTGCGTTTAGGCTGAACCCTCTTATAGATCCAGTCATTGAGGATACAGGAGCGTGAAAATTAGTAGTCCCACTTAGGAAACGGCATTAAGTTTTGAGCGGAGTTCATGATGAACCTCAGGCAGGACATTTCGGAGTAGAAAAGACATACGCTAATGTACTGAAGTCTCACCACAGGCTCGCCCTGGATTGTTAGGAAAAAATGTGGTAGATCAACTCCGAACATTGGTGTCTATGGACTATATGGGGCCTTACACTTGTAATAAAGCAGGAAACTGATATGTCATCGTATTTCATGATTACTTCACTAAGTGGATAGAAGGTAAAACCCTACGAGCAGCCAATGCTAAAAATGTGGGTACGGCCTTGGAGCTTTTAAGCGTGTTTTCCTCAAAGGAAAATGAATTATTGGCTAAATTCAATAAGCATTTCCACGGTCCTTTCCGTGTTATGAGAGTCTGTTTGCCCCTAGCGTACGAATTAGCAAATGATAATAGAAGGGCACTCGGCGCTTTCCATATGAAGGATCTCAAAGCATATTATGCACGCCAAAATATATCACTCCGACATGTTTCGTGGGACGTCGGATCCGACTCGATTATTCACGTTTATTTTTATTGTTCGCCCATTGCATGGAGATTGGAATGTTATCTTCCGTTTGATAGGACAAAATTTGGAAGTTAATCGACACCAGGAGTGGTTCGGCTAGTCTTAAGGTCCAGGACGCGGACATCAGAACGGAAGAGGAAAGGGCCCGAACACCATCGGCCATCGCCGTCGTGGAGTGGTGGTCAACGGACCTGATCCCGGAGCCCTGCATCGACCCATGGGATGTGCAGTACGTTTTGGCAGTCCTGAAGAGGGGGAATTGCATGCAGAAGGACACAGCCTTCGAGCCGGTATCCCAAAGCGTGCTCAGGGAGCTAGTGAGGAAAATCACGGTCTCCACTCCGGAACCCGCACCCAGCCCAGTCCTTCACGTCAGTGAAGTCTTTTCCCGTGATCATTAAAGCGGTGCTGACCTATTCCGGGTTCCGTTCATCCTGGGGCGGTCAACACCGGGCCAGGAGAGGAGCGCCAAAACTCTGCTGGAGCGGTCCAGCTCGTTCGAGGAGGGTGGTGACCGGGTAGATACGGAGAACTTCTGCACTCTATTCCCGAACGGGGATTCATCAGACTGAGAGGGTCGTCCGATTTCTGGGTCTGAGGCCATGGGTATGGTCTGCTGCATGGGGTTAACCGGAGGGGATTGGCTGACCACTCGCGGACTTGGTTGTTCGAAGCCGGAACAGAGTGCGAAGGAAAAATCGCAGAAGCAGCCCTTGGTGATGCCACCTGGAGAGGTCCAGGAGGACCTCGCGCAGCAGGTGCCACAGGAACGGTTATCCGCGGAACCACCCGAAAGAGTCTAGGAGTTTCCTTTGAAGGAGGCAGTGGAAAACATCGTCGGGGCAAGCCTGCGATGGTTGAAGCCATGACATATGACACCGTGAGATGAATCTTCTTGGCTAAACACTGCTTCAACTACCACTCAGACTGTGGCTGCAATCCCCGAGCTACTTGACCAGGAGGGCCACCCAGGGAGAAGACTGGAAGACGGACGGAAGAGAGCTTCCGGCACCACTTGTCATATGTGCTGTGTCCCAATTGTGTAGAGAAGGGACATATGTGGCAGTGTTGTCCGCAAAATATCACCCTTTTCTGCAAAAAATGCGGACAAAAGGATTCACATAGGAGGGATTGACGTTATTGTAAGCGGAGCGGCTATCGTCATAACAGGTACTAGGAGAAGACCCTAGTTAACGTCTTCTTCACGGCTTCAAGGGCGGTCACCACTGTGTTTCTCTTTAAAATATTAGACCGTTTGAATTTTAATTATTTGAAAACCTTCCTTTCTCTTTAGACTAGTGGAGACCTAATGTATTAGTTCAGAAGGATTTTAAAAATTAAACAATTATCACTTCGTGATATATTTAAAATGTGGTATATTAATTTCAGAAAACCGCTCTAATCGCTTCCCCTCTAATAAAGTTTACTGGAATCGACGCCACTCTATCACCGGCTGAACTACGTAGAAAAATATTGTCGTTTATAGATTATTTGGTAGCTTCTCTCATTTTTGATTTTGTTTAAATGTGAACACTTTTATTTCTAACGAGGGCAGTGAATCGTCATTGGCGCCATTTCAATAAACTGAAGTCCCAGTTTGAAAATTCATTATAAAAAACTGGGATTCTTCCGATCACTAATTTCCAACAGGAAGAGTCCTCGTTTTAATGTTTACTGAAGAATTATTGAAGGCAGTAATAACAGCGATGTGGGATGTGAAAACAGCGATACAGAAGTCAATACCAAGAAAACAAAAAAGGGTCATTCATAAAATAAATGGAAATTGAATACAGGATCAAAAAACAATTATAATTTATATGCACCATATGTCTGACGTAAATGCCATTTTATGATACCAGAATTAGTCCTCTTATATTCTGCCTAGCTGCATACCTGCAATCCTAATCAAAGTCTGGATTTTCAGGTGCTTCCATCAAACGCTTTACGATTCTTACTACCAGCTCCAAAATTTTGAAATGTAGTCTCACTTTTCTCTAGATTTCCTTTCATTTGAATTTCGAGGTTTAGACTCCGATTTTTAAATCAGCTACATGAAAAACCTCCCAGTAGTAATAAAATATAACTCCTAAGTGCACATGGTAATCGATAATCTCAATTTCATCCAAAAACTGTCAACTTTGACAAAAATTTTCAGGGTTTAGAATGTTTTTTTCACTTTCTTTCTATTTTTTACATTTTCTTTGAGTATTTGCCTACAACCTCCAAAAGGATTCATCCCTCTGTGTTATTCCTGTCAAAAGATAATGAGTTTTGGCACAAAAAAAAAGTCACTTTATTTCACTATGAGACGTGCAAGACCCGGACCCGACCCGAAATCTTCCATTCCAGTCAAGGATTTTGCACTAGAAGACCTGATCCGAAAATTTTTGTCCGGGTCTCTCAAAAGCCTAATCCGGTATTTTTTTGGTTAATAACTTTATGAATTTAGTTTAATGCTCAAAATTACCGTTAAATCCTTTCACACTCCCAGTGCGAAAGTGTGAATGGTCTCATGCTCAGCCTAATTTGGAAACTCATTAATATTATAATGTTTTGAAAGTTGATAGTGATTTCTAAACATATAATCTTAATAAATATAAATAAAAATATCAAACTAATTGATGTTTTATTAATATTAATTTAGATAATTAAAAATCAAAAAGATAAATATTATATGCAAACCAAGGGCGTGAAAAAATCAATAAAATAAGAATTTCATTCTGGTAATTATTTGTATTATAAAGAATCATAACAACAAAATTTTAAATATCATATTTTAAGTTTCAAAAAGCCGTACTGATTGTTATTTTGACTCACAAAATATCGTAAATGGTTTATATCAAAAGATTGTCATCAAATCATTTAAATCAATTTGATCATTAATCCTTGAGAACCTGAAAAAGTCCCTGAATTTTGGTCACGGTCCTGGAATTTTTATTCCCTCAAAGAAAAAATAGGTTTTGAAATGTGTTCTCTGCTTTACCGTCACGCGTTAGAAATGTTAAAACTAAAGAGACGAATTTTCAACAGAAGAATTAAATTTTCAACCCTGTAGAAATTATATCGCACTCAAAATTTACCTGAACAAAAATTAGAAGATTTTGGCAAATAAAATAGCCAGATCCTGAATTAAATGAGGTAAAAAAAATTAGAATTCTCAGACCTTCGCAAATATGTATTTTTCTTCGTAATCTACATAATATGCCTAATTGTTAAAAATCTTGTAAGATTTCAATATTTTCAGTTTTTTTACTACAATTTTTCAAAAATGCTCCTTTTCATTTTATTTGGATAATTGGAAACCACTGCATTTGTCAACTTAGAAATGGGTCACTTTTAAAGGTTTCAATTTAAAAAATTGTCTAATTTTGAACATTTTGATTATATATTATTCGATTCTAAACATTTTCTAATTTTTTAGTTTGAAGTTGTTTATAATTCAAGCTTTTTAAAAACTATATAAAAATATTGCGAATAAATTTTCCTACCTGCATTTGTTCATACAAAAGAACTCCCTATAGGATTTCCAAAGATTTCAAGGAATTCAATGAATTTCACAAGATTTAAGGGATTTTATAGGACATCCAAGAGTTTCAAAGATTTAAAACTTTCAAGGGATTTGCAGAGAACTTTAGGGAATAAATTTAATTTATTTTATTTTTAAGTGATTCAAAATGATGTCTACAGATTTCTAACTATTTCAAAAATTTAAAATAAATTCATAAGGAGTTACAAGATTTCAAGGGATATCTACGAATTTAAACAGATTTCAAAGATTTTAATGGATAGAAAATATTTCCAAAGATATTAGGGGTTCAAGAAATTCCAAAGTATTTTAATGGATTTCAACGAAATATTAAGTGGTTTTAAAGATATCAAGGGAATTTGCAGATTTTTGCTGTTGCAAATTCAATTTTCAATTTTCTTCAATTTCAGTTGGAAATTCAAGAAAAAAAGCGAATTTTGTATTAAGAATGTTATATTAACATTTTCGACTCTTTCTCTTGGTTGCAGGAAGTTATAAATCTTCCAGAAGTGGGAGCAATGATTAGTGATAAATAGCAACTTTTTGAAGGAGCACAAATCAATTTTCAGAGACATAATTATTTATACGCCAAAACAAGAAAATTATAATTTAATTAACTCCACCTTGAAATTCAAAAGTCACTCTAGGTGGAATTCACATTTAAAGCAATGTTACAGCCTAGACATCCTGATTAAATAAAAAATTATAATTATAAAATAAGAGCGTACTTCTTCACTTCGCAAGTCTTATTTTTACACTTAGTGTAATTAATATGAGTAGAAAAAAATGTTTTATGTTAACCCGGAATAAGTTTTTTCTATTCATTTCAAAATCGAATAATTCAACCTTTTTTCACCAATAAATTGTATGTTTATTTCGTATATTTATAAAATAAACGCTCAGAAGATTCATTAACAATAAAAAAATTGAAGAATGCACATTGTATGTACTGTCAATGTGAAAGGATTTAAGCGTAATTTTGAGCAATAAACTAAATTTATGAAGTTATTTAATGAGTTTCCACATCTGGAAAGACTTAAGCTTCTGAAAATTTTCCCGCACCAATTAATCTAAGTTACTGCAGTAAATTTTAGAAAAATAATCTGAAATTAGGCTGATCATGAGACCATGTTACATAAAATTAAACATTTATTGTTTAATTTTCAACTTTTTAAGGCAAATAACACATCTTTGGAATCGTCGTAATTCGTAGATTTCAAATATTATGTTTCTAAATTACCAACTGCTACATTAAAATTTTTTTATATTTCGCACTTGAGTCCTCATTAGGCACAAAGGACTCCCGCTGACCGAGGGTCGGTGAGAGAAGTTCGGCTTAGAGGAGAGAAGCTGCGTAGTGGGGGAACTGCATTCAGGTATCTGGTGCGGAATTGTCCGTCACCCGGTTTAGCCATTACTTGAATCGCTCCTTCTGTAAAATTTACTTCAGCTCCGTTAGGACCTTTCCTTCGCGGAACATCACATCTTTATTGATAATGCTTCCCGAAGTTCGTAAAACTTGATTATGCTACACTAAAAATCCTGCAAAATAAAAAAGTGACCTTAAATTTCTTACTTTCTTTTTCGACAATTTGGAAAATGTATTCGAATTTTTCATTTCTTCAAATTTTATCTTTTGAAATGCATCAATCAATATAAAAAATTATTTCAGTTTCCGCAGAAATGTTAGGAAAATTTTTTGTCCTCTTCAATCCTACCAAAATTCTCGAAAAGCTTGCCAATTCTATTTCGAAATCTAAAAAAATAAATAATTTGCTTAAAACGTTTTAAAATATTTTTAAACTGGAAATAATTTTTTTATTTCCTTCAGCACTTCTTAATATCTTTTAGAATGACTCGAATCGTTCCTAACGTTTATTTTTTAGTCCTGCAAAAAAGTGCCTTCAAACTTTCTACATTCTTGTTTGACAATTTGGAAAATGTTTTCAAATGTTTGATTTTTTTCATTTTTACGTTGAAATGCATTATTCAAAATGAAAAATCATTTCAATTTCCAATTCGAATCATTCTGAAAGATATTTAGAAGTTCTGAAAAACAACTGAGAAATGATTTACAGTTTGAAAATATTTTGAAACTTCCCAAGCAAATTATATATTTTTTAAAATTTTGAAATAAAATTTGCATGCTTTCTGAGAATTTTGATAGGTTTATAGAGAATAAAAAAATTTTCCTAACATTTCCATGGAAATTGAAATAATTTTGTATTTTGACTAATGCATTTCGAAAAATAAAATTGAAAAAATGAAACATTCGAAAACATTTTAAAGAGAATAAGAGAATTTTCTGAAAATTCATGGGGGAATTAATTTATTTTTCAAACTCTTTTTTATCGAAGATATTTTCTATTGGGTTAGTATTCGCAATTGGGTTTCGATTTTCTTAGGACCCGCTCTGTAAATGTATCTTGAAGACGTTGAGACGAACCTGCTTCGTTCAATCACATCTGTACCGGGTGTTTGGCTTGCTTCTGGAATTACTATTGCCATAGAAAGGGTACTTTTTTGCTGCCACCTGTCCCGCTGTGCTGGTCACACGCCCACACTGATTAAAGGCAGAAATATTCAAAATTCTCTTGCGTAAGAATGATTTTATCATAAATTTTATCACTGCACTACACTCGCATGACAAAACTACACATTTAGAGCCATTAAACGGCGTCCTATCTTCATTCGTTCTCAAGATAAAGTTTTTGTAAATAAATCAACGTAAAAAGTAAACTATCGCATTTTTCAGCATTTTAAAAAATGCATTGCATTCAGGAATGTTCGGAGATATGTGAATTTTTTCAGATTTTTCCTAACGTCGCCCTTCTTCTGGGAACAGGTCAAAGTGGACCCTTGAAAAAGGATGCCGAAAACCCCTGGTTTTTTAGAACGTTTTACCCTCCAACTATTGGAACAAATTTTTTAGGATTAGAGTGAACATATCGTTGAATTTGGAAGACTTTAGGCTTTCAGACGCTTCTTTAAGGCATTTCAGAGATTTTTTTTGTGCAAGTCGCAATCAAAGGAAGTGAGGGGCCTCGACATTTGGCCCCGACTTTGGGCAGACACATTGCACGTACTAGGTAGTTTCTAGAAGCATTGCTGTAGCTTCTGGAAGTAATAGCTGATTGTGTAGCATGTGCAAAACTCGTTCCGGCGCCTGCGGCGCCTCCACTTGACTCTGGCTTATGATCTGAACTTCACAAACGAATGAAATCAGCGTTTCGCACCTGCCATACACAATATTTTTTATTACATCCTCATCGCGAATAAGTTCGATGGAAAACATCAGCAAACTGGAATAGAAGAAGATGTGACTACTCAACATCAACATTGAACCAAGACTGCAAATCGCCATGAACTGTCATTGCTCAGCACTGCTTGTATCTTCTGTTAGAGGGCGTGCTCGGGCTAAATCACGGCAGCCAACCTAAATTCACTACAGATGACCTAAATTCACTCTAGACAACTTCAGATCACCTCCATCTATCTTCAGTCTCTTTTCACGCTTCCCCTACTTTTTTCACGCGTCAGTATTTGTGTCATGACGACTTGCTTTTCTCGTATTGTTCTACCTGCATCTTTTGAAGCCTTTACCCTTGTCTTCTTGTGACTCTTCTGATGATTGACCAATTGGGATAAGAAGGGAGTCGATTATATTGGGACCATGAATTAAAACTTTATGCATTGGTGCAGGCAAGAAGTACCAACTGTATTCTTGTACATACAAGTCTGCTGTTTCTAGACAAAGTGTGCGCAACTTGTTTTTATCGATAGGCTTACTAAGTTGTAAAAGTTTTATAAAAATTCGTACTTATTTTTTGTCAATTTTAAATAAACAAGAGGTGCTAGAGCCTTCTCATTAGTGAAAGGGATTGCGTTTTTAGTTTGAACTGCTGATTCACCATTTACCGTGTGATTTGCCATACTCTTTTCAACAATGTCAATTGCAGTCTTGTCGTCCAAAGTCTGTATATTAGTAAACAAATCGACTCCATCTCCTAAAATTGAGTGCTTCAGTGCCTGAATCTTTCTTTTCCTGGTTTTCTCAAAGCATTCTTCGAAGCTCTTTGTTTTTCGAATGTTTGACAAGGAGGCCTCGGATAATGCTGAAAATGTTGATTTCAACCAGGTATTATTTTGCTCAACAAAGTTTTCATCTCGTTTTTCTCTATCTGAAAAAATGGTTTCCATTTTTTGGAAAATACGTATAAGGTTGACGCAAATAAGCTTCTGTAAATTCTAAGAAGGATTATACTTTTCCTGCAAATAATTCAGTAGATTTTCTACTGATTTGGAATTCAAATATATGAACACATTGCTCAATTCCCTATTACAAACTTCGAGAGACTCCATGTTTAAAAAATTTCAAGAAACTTGAGAATTGTACTTAATGATATAACCAGAAGAAAAAGAACACAACCTTCAAACACATAGCTCGTAAGAACGACCGTGCTCTTAACAAAGAAAGAAAACCAAAACACAAAAAAATATGTATAAGGAATTAGGAAGTTCCTAAGAGTACGTGTACAAGTGTCCGTAACAGTACGAGAAATATGGAAAGAGGAATCTGGAATCACGTTAAGAGATACTCAATCAAAGTGATCGGAGACGAGAATGCGTAAAAGTAAAAACGAAAAGGCGAGAATGCACGATAAGTGCGTACCGATGTGAAGTTAGTGTCTGTGGTGCCAATATTTATTTTTTCCGGGATGTAGATATATCATATGCAGTATCGACGATATCGGTAGAACAAAAAATGTTTTATCAGAATTAATTGGATTTTTATAGTACGAGAAATACAGAAACTGAAATCCTGAAATCACATTGAGAGATGCTAATTCAAAGTGATCGCAAACGAGAATGCAGAACAAGTGTATACCGATGTAAAGTTAATGACTCTGGCGCATATATTAATTTTTTTCGGAATGTAAATAGATCACGTGCAGTATCGACAATATCAGTAAATCAGGAAATATTTCATTAGAATTGGTTTGATTTTCGTAATATGATCTCCACATGTGAGATACTTGTTCAAATCTTATGTTATATACGAAGATCTAGCATCACAAAACTTAAAATGCAATTAAAAATAAATTTTGAATACGTTCATAATTATGTCTTCGATTTTCTTCATTTAGCCGAAAAATCCTACGAAATAAATCCTAAAAACACCATAGACATTTTGCATTAAGGAAATTAGGGGAACTGGGTCTAAACCGACCAGTTTAGAATATAAAAAATATTACTGTCAATATTAAATATTAGGTTACAATAAGTTGTGTACATGTAATACTTTTATGTATTCTAAACATTGTAAACACTGGAAATTGAAAAGAAGATAGTTAAGTAAGTATAAAATGTTGAAAAAACGGCTATTTTAGCCACATGAGTTGCTAAAATGGCTGCTTAAATTAAAAAATTTGAAACTACCTTATTTTCCATTTTTTTTGTTAATTATGACGTTAAATGATTCTCGATAAGATATTATGGTATGAAACTACGGCATTTTCCCCATCGAAAATGTTCTAATAATATAAAATACGCGACAATTGTTAGGGATATAAGGAAGCTTGAAAAAATGGTTTATTTCACACATTCAAACAAAGAGACTATTATAGTTAGGCCTATTAATAAAAATTCCGCTTTAGGTTTGCTTATCATCTGCCGCAGCAGACAATAAGTTTGAGGTGTGCCGCGAATATTGAAAATGTATTCAAATAGTATTTACATATATGTACGATACCGTTTCATGAGTACATGTTATGTAGCTCTGTACAGAATAAATTAATAATAATTATATTAAATAGTACATCAAAATTTATAATACGGTCTTCCAACTATTTAAAGCTCGTATCAAAATAATCACTAGACAAGACTTCAACTTCTATCAAAATGTCATTATGTCCTGGAATTTTATAAAAATTGTGAAAAACCACGAACCAATTTTCTCCGTGAAATTGATTGTTTCAAGCGTTTGTCAGGCAGGACGATATGTGTCTTCCTGAGTAGTTCTTTTTAATCCAGGCATCAACTTTAGAGGAAAGTGGCCATTACTAGGTCACTGTTGACAGTAGGTATTTTCAGTTATTGAAAGTACCAATAAATTCATTAGTATGTGTAAGAGAAAAATTAAAAAATTTGTTTTTGCAACAATGCTGAAAAAAATGTGCTTGACTTCAGCAAGTATTTGCACAGAAATAGGCGACTTTGAGAATATGTACGCTTCTGATGAATATTGTTAAAGAAATATTGGGTCGAGCAATTCCCGTTCCTCAAGTATTTAATAATGATATTAACAATTAGATTATAATCGCTAGGTAAATGTAAGACCCATTTTAGGAATCGTGTATCATTTTGATCGTTCAGGAAACGTAAACTGTGTCCTAAATTAATTACTTTCTAACATTTCTACATAAATCGATTCTTCTGAATAAGTTCTCTTGTGATTCCATGAAAAATAGCTTTGCTTGTACCATGAAAAACGAGACGACTTTAGAAATTTGAACAATTTATCGTCTCAAAAAAACGTTAAATTTTTGTCTGAAGAGGTGATGAGAATCTGATACGGATCGAACTTTTTCCGACTGCTCTCATGCGTTGACGTCAATATCTGATTCTGATTATTTTCGCAACGCGGAAAAAAGTGGATCTCGTGGGAATCAGAGGTGGCGCGGCAGACTCGACCTCGTAAGAAAACGGCACAGCGCAGCGGTTTTGCGTTTTTTTTCGCGAAGCGGCATGATTTGTCACGTATTGGGTGGCGGACGATTACGTTGCATTTGCAATTTCACGCGTGGGCCCCCAATCCACCCGTGTATTGGCACTATGGTCTCCTCTCAGGACCCCAGAGCTCGGATCCTTGTTCCCCCCCATCAACCCAGTTCTTCTCCAGCACACTGTGCTCTAACTCTACCACTTCTCTCACCCAAGGACCCCCCTCCCCTACAGCGCACGTTGAGTCGTCTTACTATTATCGTACTGAGCTTCAGGCAACCAAACTACTTGCGGCACAGTGGCTGATTGTCTCCGTTTCGATTCAGAGGATTGCGCATCCTCAAAAGGATCCTAATAATCCTCCTGAGAGTATTCTAGATTAACAATTTTAGTGAGACCTCGGCTTGATGATTGACGAGAATGAACTCCCCTGTCGCGGAAAGACTAGGTCGCTGTAGCGTTGAAATTTCGTTAGACGTGGAACTCTGTAGACATGGTTTAGTAGAAGCTTTGACATGGGTGATGACATTGCAAATTCTGTACTTTCCACTTTATTTAGTTTCAGATAACTTTCAGTTTTTTTATTTACTTTAGCGCACAAGATAGTTTCTATAAAAATAGAAAAGAGAAAATTAATTGTAATAGTAGAAGCACTCAAAGGAAAAGGTTGCTTAATTTAAAAAAAAACTTGTTTCTGGGATATACATAAAAATTTGGTTGAATCAAACAAATTCCGGTTGATCCAACAAAATATTAATTGATTCAAGTACATTTTTTGGTTGAATCTACCAAATATTCCATCGACTAACACAGATCGCGTTGACGCAAACAAAAAATTTGGTTGGGTCAAACAAATATTTTGCTGATTTGAGCAAATCGTTTTATGAGTGAGGCTACTAATTTCATATACAAACACCTCATGAACAATCTTTGCAGCTTTCTTGATCTATGGGATACAATTTTTATTACTGTTTTTCTTTCATGGGATTCGGATTGTGTAGGATGGTGGCTCAAGTAAAATAGTATATTGTGTGACAAGTGCAGAAAGTAAACAGTGCCAGATGAGTGTGAAGTTTGCAGCAAGCACGAGAGACAAGTCGAAGATAAATTGCAGGCGAGATGGAAAAGACTTCAAAACGAGCTGAAGACGAGAATTTTTGATTTGGGAAGAAATAAAAACAAACTTTCTGAAATAAGCATATGGAAATTATATTACGAATCGTCATGGTGTACGACGACGAAGTAAACAGGGGGAGAAAGAGAGATGGGGATGCGCAGTAGAGTTCCACAATATTATTTAGAAACACGCCGTGGAGGTAAAGTCCTGCAATACGTTGGGATGTTCGAATAATTTGACTCACTCTTTTGATGTTATCGCCGGTTTTCGAAGTGCGAGGCCAGCCGGGACGCGGATCGTTTTCAATTACTTTCTCCCCTCCTTTAATTTCTTAAATCAATCGGAAACTTGAGAACGAGATAGACACTCATCACCATAAGCGCCCCTTAACAAATTATACGTTTGTGTAGCGGATTTTGCAAGTTCCACAAGAAACTTCACGTTAACGGGCTGTTCTACTTTGACAGTCAACCTAATTCCGGCGGAGCTCAGGTAGACGGTCAACGTCAAATAAAGGTGACTCTCGTACTCAGGGTCGTACAACAACAATCGTTTACATTTCCTTCTCCCATTTTCACCCTCCTTATGTTTTCCTTGAATCCTTCTATTTCCTCAAAACACCTTAAAATTTTTATTTTACATTTAAGCAAGATTCACTTTCTTGATAAAGTAATTAGTGAAACTTGTTTCTTGAAATTCAGCTAATAATTAACTTTTTTTAAATTTTTTGGAGTGTTTTTAAAATTAATTTATGATTTTTGTGATTCACATAATATTGAAACTAGATTTTTAACTAATTACATTATAAATTTCGTCTCATTGATTTTTTTTGGCTCTAAAAATGTATATTTTGAAATTATTTCAAAAAATTTTATATTTTATTTGTTTGAGAAGAAAGATTGTTGCGAATAGAAAGCTGAAATTAATAGCGAGTATGTGAATTTTTAGAAATTTTTCTTATGCTTCTAACTAAATATATGGTATATAATTCACAGAATCCATTAGATAATATTTTAAATCAAGATATGTATGATTACTATCAATATTTCATACATATCAGTTTTTTATAAAATTTATCGAAAACGATTTAACTAAATAAAAGTGTAACAAAAATGTAAAGTGAATGTACTGTTAAAATTTCATTTCTAGGGTATATCAAATGATATACAAAGATAAAATTATATGTGACCGGAACAGTTAAAAGGGACCTATCGTCCGAAAACAAGTTCTGGAGAAAACGACTGTTAGAATTAACAATTCGATACTGATGCTCTTGCGAGTTGCTACGGCTTGAAACTCGTTACTCGGGAGTTTTCGGGGTCGCTGATTAGGAGACTGGCACCAGATTTTCAAATTTCAAAAAGGTGGATCCAATATGGCGGACGAGGTTTAGAAAAATTTGCATAATTTGCTTGAATCTTGTGACACGGGGGTTTTTAGGGTCGCTGATCACGAATCTGGTCAGTTTTCAAAACATCAAATATTCTGTGGATTTTTTAAGGTTATTTATTACTAAGCATTTATTTATGTACAGTAAGAACAATTGACTATCGGTCAGTCTACGAGTGCGACAATGACACTGTTATTCGTTGTTCCATTACCGTCTCACTCACACTCACGCTTCCCTATGACCGATAGTTAAGGATTCTTACTGTATATTATACAGTAGCGAAGACTACATTACCTAAGAAAAATGAGGATGAGAGGTGGGTAGGCTTAACCAGTTAAGGAAAAAATGATAAACCAGATCCAGAGGTGAAATTGAAGAAAATACGTAAAAAGCAGAATTGTTTATAAAAAACAACGTTTTTGAACTCTTTGTATCTACTGTTGTTATTATCAAGTTTTTTGTTTTACTTCTTTCAAGTTGCTGTGTTCTTCCCTCAAGTGCATTTGTAAAATAAATAATGCAGTTAAAAACATACAGTTTGTTTCATTAAAAAGAGCATACTTTCTTGTATCAGAATCGACAAAAAAATCGAAATCGATTCTCTCGAACGATAAGTCCCTTTTAACTGTCTCGGTCACATATTATTGTAGATCAAAATCTATAGTTGTTTTAAAGGATTAATTTTTGTTGAATATATTATTTCATTAATTGATTTTCATTTTTTTTGTTTCTCCTTCCGCTTTGTAATTTTTGTTTGCTTTTTGTATCTTTATCCATTATTTGTGATTTATAATATAGCACTGCGGTGGCGCCACGAATGTAGACAGGGCTCCTCGGCAGGGCTTCTTCTCTAGCAGGGTTTTGCTTATCAAGCACTGAAGTGTGACTCGTGCACTTCGCGTGTGAATTCAAGCGCAGAAATCAATTTTTCGGGATATGTAATTGTAAGCGAATAATTAGAAACACTTAAGAAACAAATTGTTTCTTCATTCATTAAAGTGGAATATGACAAAAATATCCTAAGTGCATGACAAATACTGGTCAAACCAAGAAAACCGCCGAAAGTACAAGTGTGGTACAAGTGTTCGACTTTGAAGCCGAAATAATTCTGCCAGGATTTTTGAAGAACGATGCGCAACCGACCCGGCATCGGCTGTCCCCTCTACGGAAGTCCCCAAGAGCCCCCAAGTCACACCTCATTTCTTCTTTGCCCAATTAGCTTGATTTTTGGATTGAGCCTAGGGCGCAAACCAATCAGGGTCCGCCCCCTGCTCCCTTCCTTTTTCGCTCCCAGTTGCCCTCTCGGCTCCGGGATTTCCCAGACTGAAATTCTTTAGAGGCGAAATTTGGTCATCCTCTCCATCTCCTAATTATGTTTCGATCTCTACCTTTGGCCGGGAGGTAATTTATGACCTCGTGGGACCGGGTGCTCGTTGCTACAAGACCTTCCTTAACCCTACTTATTTCACAAAACTAAATTTGCAGTTTACGACATTTTCTTCGGGATCGTCGAGGCTAATTTATGACTTTATAGCTCTAATCCTATGCAACTGATACAGCTGGTGTTATAATTTTCTATTTTATGCCTCTTAACAATTTAACCCTGAAATCTATATAATAATCCCCTAGATGGCAAACAAACTTCTCATTTCTAAAGTTTCCTTTTGACCCATTATAACTTAATCCTAAGATCTGAAATATAGAAGTATTCATAGTTTTCACTCTTACAATTTCAAACTGTTTACCATTCTCAGGGTCATGTTTCGCTAAAGTATCTGTGATTTTTTTACCTTGAGGATTACAATTCTAATCTTAATAAATTTCGGGCCTCCTTCACGTTCCTATATTTTAGTTCTAAATCATCTTACAACTGACTTTTCTTTCTTTTATGTGCCACCCATCTTAACCCTAACTAAAATATATATAATTCAAGAAAATTGGTCAAACAACCACCGCAGGGTCCCCTGAAAGCAACTGCCATACAGGGAAATGGCACTGGCTCCTAGTAGAAACCGCGGTAAATAACACCTATGACCACGCGACACAACCATAGGACGGGTGACAACACGGTATGATGGAATCATGATAAAGAGCCGGCGCGACCTTCATGAGTCGTAAGGGCATGGAGCGACCCAAGAATGACAGTTCTTTGCATCCACCTCGCAAGTGCCTTGGCTCCCTTATAAGGTCTCGATACCCCCCTTTTCTTTTCCTTTGACTGTGATGATGGCGTCGGCCGGAGCCGAGAATTCGATCACGAATATAGTTCGTTTCTTTTTGCCAAGGAGTACGGTGTCAGGTCTTCAGTGTACAATAGGGACTTTTAGCCTAAACTGGAAGTTCCAGTAAATTTTGCACAGCTCGTTCCCGATAATTGACTCTCTCTTGGAACGTTCATCAGGACAGAGTTGCGGTTAACACCATAAGAGCGACAAAGATGGTAATAAAGCACTCTTAGGGTCGCGTTGTGTCTCTGGAGATGTCGTTTCCGCGTGAGTGGGACACCCGGATGATTTAGGGAAAGCAAAGGTTAACTCCATCGACAAGGACTGAGCTTTCACATTTCATTGAAAGTTTGTCTGCATTTTCTTGTCGTGGAGCTATTCAAGGAAGTTGCTGACCTCTGCTTTCTTCACTCGGACTGTTAGAATGAGGTATCTAGATGGAATAATGCACTTTCCTCACTTCTGATGTTATGATCCAGGCCTAGGGTCTCGGCCACCTGCTCCGTGCCTTTATAAAGATTATCTTAGAAGTCCGCGCCTGCCTTCACGGCGTAGGATGTATAAGCGCTGAACGGATGAGATGATATGCAAGCTCTTCTGCATATTCATGATCTTACGGGTGGCGATATCGAAGGCCGTGAGCTTGTGCTTCGTCTATGGAACCATCTCAAATGAATAGAGTAGAACCGGAATGGCAAGCATATTAGTTGCAGGTACCGCCGACAGATTGGAAGACCAAATCTGTCGAAGGAGACGTTTGTAACTGATTCGGAGAGCCTCCCCCCACCCTGACGTTATATCCTGAATACGGCTTTCTGGCATGACTAGGTATAGGTAGGTCTCTCAAGACGCCAAGCGTCGTCCACGAGCTCAGGCTCGTCGCGAATGCTAGCAAGTCGTCCTTGCTTCAAATGAATATTGGCACACTTGTCCAATCCAAAGTTCATGCCAGTTTCTCGTGTGTACACCTCGACGATCTTTAGGGCATCCTTGAGATGCCATGTTTCAGAATCATAGATCTTCAAGATATTCATGTAAAATATATGAATGACCTTATACTCACGATTGTTAGATCCGCCGCAGAAGTACCCATGAGAATCGCGTAGTGCGAGATATAGTGGCAAAAGTGTGATGCAAAAGAAAAGAGGGATCATGGTGTCACCCTGAAAGACGCTCCTCTGGAAGATTCTTAGTTGTCGCACGATGTTTTCCAGATGAGATAGTAAATCTGGTTTTCCAAAGGGGTATCAATCTCTCTGTGCATCCCACTATGTGTGGATAAACCTTCAAGCTTTCCAAAAGACAGACGATAAGTCTGTAGGAGGTTCAATCTAAAGCTCTCTGGTAATTAACCCAGGCCATCGAGAGATCGCGATTGTAAGCTGCAGCATCTTTGCAAACGCTTCAGTCGATTAGCAGGTTTTCCAAACAGCCTGCTGCGTCTCTTTTCAATCAACGTTGTTCGTAGATCTGTCTCCATACAAGTCCAATTGTGTGAACAATCCTGCCGTTCAGGATAGCTATAAAGATCTTATGCAGCGTGTTCCTTAGTGCTTTCTTCACCTCTTCGGCAGTAATTGGTGAACATTGTTCCTCGGACGTTATGAGGTTGTGTCTTCATGCAATAGATGTTGAACTTCAGATAACACCCGTATTTTGTCAACAATCTGCTGTTGTAGAATATTGAGTCTAAAATAAAGAGTTTACAGCATAACTCAAACAAAATGGCCGCTATAACCATTACTAAATCACTACATTGTTACATTACTAGCTTTATTACCAATAGGGATGTTAGGTGTTTTCATATGAAGGCCTAACGAAACGTTACTCTACTTGCGAGAAACGAATAGTGCTGGGTCAGGAATTTCAGGTGCCCCGGACACAATTAGATTTTTATACTGATCATTTATACATTGTACATTACTATACTAGCATTCATGATTCGGGCGCTGTGCACGCTGGAAGTTTCTTATTATCAGTCAAATTCTCAATATATTCTGAAATATTCATTATTTTACTTACTATTTATATTATTTATTTTACTTATATATTTTATTCATTTATTAATTTTTACAAAACAAAATTGTGGAATTTAAAATATAATTTTCAAAATATTAGACCAGGTATCGAACTTGATAATAGATTTAATGCTTTCACGATGATTCATTATAGTAAAAAAGGAGATGTTTCGGGTTTCAATCGTGTGCAAAACTACGAATTAATGACATTAATGACACTGACATTGATGATATTTTGGAAAAAATTGTTTTAATTGTTTGAATGTCTATAGTCCATACCCTCAATAGCAGAATCGATCTGAAGAGAGTTGAGAATTTCTCGAACTTAAGACTACTATTTGTACTGACGAGCAGTACTAGGCCATTACTTTCTGAGTTATCAAATAGTTATATAAACCATTTATTTTTCATGAAGAAGTATATTATTATATACAATGAATACATGTGACGTAATGTTTATAGCATTAGAAATTATTATTTCAATCATTTGACTTTAACAATACAAGAACTTGAATGATAATTATCATAAAAACAAGAAAAACACCAATTTTGTCGACAACTTGCGCAACAAATAAATGCAGCTTTCTTACAAGATCGAGGTATCTTTAGAATTTCTCCTGAAAAACAGACTTTATTTACATTTATAAATATTTTTTGATGTTCAGTTACTTTTGACGCATACCAGGTATACTTGACCATTTCCGAAGAAATTGGAGAAGAGAGCTGGTACTGAACGATTGATTGAATTTTAATACAATCCTCACGAGAACTAATTTCCCGATTTCTTTCAATCAATAGGGAACAGTTTTATATTTTCTTTATTAAATTCTTAACTTGTCTGTAAAAGTAAACATCACAAGGTTGCATTAGTGGAGTACACTTAGAAGGTATTACTTTAATAGTACAAGTAGACATTTTCTCATCGTCTTGATAAATTTTATCATTCATTTCGAGCGTCGTTTGTCCTTGACGACAACATTCTTATAAAATTCATGTATTCATCAACCTGCTTCTAAACCCTGAGTCGAAATGTACCTATTTGCTCCTGCAGACAAACAAATACTTGAGACAGGACACGCCCTGACAAGGTGACACTATATTGTCCAGTATACGAATGTGTAACCTTGTTCATATCCTCGCGTTGGGGAAATACAGTTTTACTCCTCACTGCTGATAAAGTTCTATTAAAAGTAGATTGATATTGACATCCTGAAAATGAAAGACATATCATCAATATTTTAAATTATTCATGATTAAGATTGAATTATATAAAGACTGGAATAAGTCTAAAATTTCGCAGGGCGA
>JAUMHM010083364.1:0-13371 GCA_032362435.1 Melikaiella ostensackeni
CATTCATGGTCCATGCATGCATATATGGCCCTGCGGTACAATGTAGAAGGACGATTCATCGGTTCCAATTTTTTCCATCGACATTTTAACATCGAGGGCCAACCCAGAGAAGAAGCAACACAAGAAGCCGAGGCAACCATGCCTCCCAATCCAGAAGGAAGTAATTTGCCATCAGAATTAACAGGACGAGAAATTGTAGGAAGGATGGACGAGGACGCCTGGATACGCAGAAAAGAAATCTGTTAATGTTTCAGAGGTCCCACATTAAAATAGTGACAGCACAGCTTTCGTGTAGAGCTTAAAGAATTTTCTGTAAATCATACAGGAAATTCTGCAGATCTCACAGAATTTTCTGTAAACATGACAGAAAAATGTATGCTGTCACCAAACCCAA
Organism: Melikaiella ostensackeni; assembly: GCA_032362435.1. NCBI lineage: Eukaryota > Metazoa > Arthropoda > Insecta > Hymenoptera > Cynipidae > Melikaiella > Melikaiella ostensackeni. Next base: position 395 of record JAUMHM010083364.1, read on the forward strand.
AATGTCAGCAAACCCAAAATCGACCGCTTTACCGGGAAAAATACCCCCAATCAGCGTAATCGTTGACGAAGCACACTACCCCCATACAGTCCTCCACAAAATCCTTTGAATTGCTGAATACAAATCCATCATCTATAGCATCGGCTCCGATGTTTATTCTGTTCGCGTGTCCTGTATTAAAGACTACCGCGCAGTCATAACTGGATTGGAACATCAAGGCTTCCAACATTACCTGTATAAAAATGTCAAGGCACCCCCCATTGAACTTGTTATACGAAACATCCTCATTTCTCACCCCGAAGACTCACTTCACGATGAACTCAGGGAAGTAGAGTTCACTATTATTACTGTTAGCCGTATGTGTGAGAGACAAATAAAAAAGGCCTTCCCCATGATTTTAATTACGGTCCCTATTACCCCCCTAAGCAAAGGACCTTCTTGAACTCCAGACCCTGGCCTTTTTAAAAATTAAAGTTGAGCTCCATGTCAAACCAAATGAAATCTCTCAGTGTTTTAACTGCCAGAAATTTCATCACGTTTCAGCCATGTGTCACGCTATCCCACGCTTTGTGAGATGTGGGGGCGCACACACTAGTTCTAAGTGCGAAAAATATCGCCAGACACAGACTACTTGCGCTAACTGCGGCGAAGACCACCCGGCTAACTGAAAAGGCTGCGCAGCGTTAAAAAAGAAGCCTCTAGAAAGCCAACCAAAACCCCTAACTCCAAACCTGCTAATAATTCATAGGATGCTATTCCCTTCATGCAAACCCCTTGAATCACTGATTTCGCCAAGTCATAGCCACCTTCAAGAATAAGTAGCCCCCGTGAGCTGCCCGCCCGTCCAGAATAAATCACTATGCAGCGCTGAAGTAGCCTCAAAATTAAAAAAAAAGAACAGACTGAAAATGCAGCTGGTTCAATTTCAAATTTTAGTTTTACAGAAAAGAATCAAGGATCCGAACCATCCAACCAGCTACAGGCCCATTAGTCTTTTAGAAGCATACTGGAGCTGTTTTCCTCGACGTACGAAAAGCTTTTGAAAGTTTCTGGCATGCAGGACTGCTCAGAAAACTAATAAATTACAATTTTCCAGAAAGGCTTATCCAGTTCATCCACTTTATCTCAACAACAACAAATTTTCAGTCAACATAAATCAGACGCTCTCACAAGAGAAACCCATCCAAGCAGGTGCGCCTCAAGGCAGCATTCTGGTCAGTCCCAAAAACTTCAAAACTACTGAAGAAAGCTCTTGAAATCATTGAAACTTGAGCTAAACTCTGGAAAATAAAAATTATTATAGCAAAGTCAGAATCAATTCTTCTCAGAGTCAGATTGCCATTCAAAACAGATCCACCCAAAATGTTTAATTTACTATGAGATTGAAAATCCTCCATGAAATACTCAGGGGGTAACTTCATAAACGTCTTCATTGGAAGTAGCATATCCAGGAAACTATAGAAAAAGCCCTTGGAGTCATGTCGCGCCTCAATCCTATTATTGATAGACACTCGAGTGTAAGACCTGAATATGAAATCCTAATCTATAAAATGTTTATTCAACCAATCATAACTCACGACTGTACAATTTGGGAAGGTGCGTCATGAAGCAACATTAATCACATTTAGATCATTTGAAATAAATTTCTCAGACGTATCACCAAAACCCCTAGATATACCAAGAATTCCGTCCTTCACAGAGAATTTCAATTACCATATATTTTCAGGTATATCAAAGAATTCGCCACTAAATTTTATGAATATCATCATTATCGCCTTTTGAACATATTACCACTTCACGGAAATATAATTACGATCCTTTTCGCAAATACGTGATGCCAAAAGACTTCCTCATGAAATAAGTTACCTGACCGGGGGTGGAGGGTCGGCGCGATGTTGAGACTGTCTCGACGCCGCGCTGACCTGCCACCTCTGAATTGGCCGCAATATTCATTTTCGACCACATTAACCCCTTTCCTTTCTTCTCCTTTACTTTTCTAACATAAAATAAACTCTCAGATTTTGTGGGTTTTCCCGCTTGCGGACTTTTTTCTACTCTCAGATTGTGCATTTATGCCAAAAGGTCAAAACACAACAACTTCTTCCAGTCCGATCATTCTTCCAGAACATCACTAATCGCGGGTGCGCGAGTGGCACAGCTTTGCCGCACAACCCGCTCCCTCACGTGCATTGGATCTCACAAGAAGGGGCAATGGTTAGGGCTCCCTCGTCTCCACCCCTTTTTCATGTGAAGGGACTTTTTTCCGGCCTTCGGATCGTCCACAACACAGAGACTCTTTCCAAGTAAGGTGTTCTACAAAAATAAGGGTGTTCTTACTCTAGGCGACGACGTTCGTATTCCACCCAACTTTCACCCACTTCCCACCTACCTGTGTGCTGGGAATCTCAGTACACAGCAAGCACCCACTCTCCACCTTCCCGCATACTGGAATTCCCAAAACGCAACCTACTTTCCACCTTCCCACGTACTGGGATCTCCAGAACGCAACCCACTTTCTACCTGCACGTGTACTGGGAATCTCAGTTCGCAGCAACCACCCGCTTTCCACCTCACCCAGTACTGGAACTCACAGTGCGCAATCATCGCCCATTTTCTACCTCGCTGCGTACTGGAACTCTAAGTACGTAACCACCACCCACTTTCCATCGCACTGCGTACTGGAACTCTCAATACGCAACCATCACCCACTTTCTACCTCACCGAGTACTGGAACTCTCAGTACGCAGCCACCACTGACTCTTCACCTCGCGTCATTCTGAAACTCTCAGTACTCAACCGCCACCCACTTTCCATCTCGCCTTGTGCTGGAACTCTTAGTACGCAGCCTCAACATATTAGGTCAAGTCAAATATTCCTCTTTATATCAAACCACTATTGTTAAATTTTTTCGTAATATATACATAAAATATGCTTGTCTTTCAAGTACCTTGAAAGACATAGATATTTTTACTTTTGATGGGATAAAGTTTCAATTTTGTAGACCTCAAAAAACTAATTTTTTTTTTAATAGCTATGCAAACTATCTTAAATTTTTTTGAGTCTTTAGAATCTTTCTTGCACTCAAACTTCACCTATAAGAAAAATTGGAAAGACTTTAGCAAATAATTTAGGGTCTGACTATCTTAATAGCTAAAATCTTCTCATTTTTTTGGTAAATTTTAAGTGTGATAACGTTTCTACATATTCCAAAAAATTTAGGATAGTTTCCAAGACTTTATAAAATCATTTTAGAGACACTGGGACCTTGACCGAGCTTCCTTAGTTTAGGCTGTTCCGAGAATTGCGGTCCTTGATGAGGGAGTTTAAGGGGTAGAGACAGGCGTGCAGTGAGCTATATAAAAATGCGATTTCGTCCTAGGAGAAACTGAAAATATTGAAATCTTGCAAGATCTTCGAAAATTAGGCATATAGTGTAGATTAAGAAAAAAAATATTAGTAATTTTTGCAAAACTTTGAGATTTGCGATTTTTCACATCTTCATTTGATTCAGGGTCTGGCCATTTTAAATGTTAAAATCTTTTCATTTTTTTAGGTAAATTTTGAGAATGAAAAAGTTTCTGCAAGCTCGAAATAAATGTATAATAGTTTCAAAGCTTTTAAAAATTATTTTAGTTTTTTGAGGTTAATAAAAGTGAGATTTTCTGTTTTTTTCCTAGAAAAACTAAAAATAGTGAAATCTTACAATATTTTTGAAAACGGGGCACATCATTTAGTGTACGAAAAAAAATTATTATTAGCGATTTTAGCAAAACTCTGAGAATTACGAGATTTTTAAATTAATTTCTGCTCCGCGGAACCTCAGGATATTGATTGATCTATTTCAAATTTTACAAAGATTATGAGGGACCAAAAATGAAACTTGTGAGTGCTAGACTGCTTTTGATTTCCATTTTTTTTCCACCCACCATCCACTGCTCATTCCTTATCAACTGACTTCAGGAGATTTCAAGGGACTTCAAGTGACTTCAAGAGAATTCCTGTGAAATAAAGTGCAGTCAAGTTACTTTATTTGATTTCAAATGACCTGAGAAATTTTTGAAGAATTCACTGACTTCAGAAAAATTCTAGTGACTTCAAGTGACTTCGTGTGAATTCATGTGACTTCATTTGATTTCATGTAGATTCAAATGACTTCAGATTTATATTTCAGGAGATTCGAAGTGAATTCGAGCGACTTCAGAATAATTCAAATGACTTTAAGCGAATTCAATTGATTTCAAGGAAATTCAAGTGACTTCAGATATTTTAGCAGATTTCAGATATTTCACGAGACTTCAGGAGATTTCATTACACGTGTGCATCATTGTTCGCGTACTTGTTGGTAGTTATTACGTGTAGTAATAGTGGAATTGTGACATACATTGCTAGGTCCATAATGACTGAGTGAAGTTTTATTAAAATGTTGAACGTGTTTAAATTTAGCCTTTACAAATACATAGTCTGGTTGACGACCGACCCATAGGTCTTCCTGATTGGTGAGTTAGTCTGCAAATTGAAGCATTAATAAAGTCATTAAAGTATATACTCTATATGCATGAGAAATTTCATATTACCTTCAAATCATTTTCTAAACTTATTATGCATCACAAAATAATCTGTTGGTAATATTTCTTCAATTTATATCAAAATAAAAATGATTGATCAACTTCAATTAATTGTACAAATAATTAATTTTACTGCGACGTCATTCGTAACTAGTTATATTATGTGCGCGCTGCAGCGCGCGAAAACGTTGCATTGCCTATTAATAATATACAAATATATTTTAATCTTGCAAGATTTTTCAAATCTGGGCATATTATATCACCAAAAATGAAACTTTTCAGAGCTAGGCTGCTTTTGATTTCCAATTTTTTTTAGCCACCCTAGTGAGCAGTAAGACGAATAGATACTTCGTAAAATTTATGAAGTCTCGTAAATTTAGTGAAATTTTCTGATGTCAGTGGATTCTCCGTAAATTTTCTGAAATCTTTCGAGATCTTCAAAAGTCACTAAAGGTTCTTGTGATACCTGGAGTCACTTGAAATGACTTGAAGTCACTTCACAGAAAAAAAGCTAAAGCTTACATCGATTCCAGGTGAAAAATTCGCTGCAACAAAAGTCAACCTTGCCGGAAAACTTCGCATCAAGCGGAGATAATTTCCTGATTTTAAACTTTCCTAGGTAACCTTTCGTCTGATTTTGCCTGAATTTTTATTTGAGAAGAAGCGAGAGTTGCGACGTCAGCGCTATCTACTGTCATTTGAGTTCATTAAACTGGAGCAAAATGGCGATTCCCAGCTGTCAGCTGCTGTTCGTTAAGTGGTGTCAAATAAGTTCTAGTGCGTTTACAATAGTCTAATCTATTTCAGAGAAGATTTATACACAAGAACAGTGTTTTATTTGCGTTTTTTGTTAACGATCCTACGTTCTACCCCAATTTGCCCACTCCAGCGTGACGTAGTCAGATGTCGTTGGAATTTTTGTCCTAACCTAGGTGAAACTTTCGCCGAAATCCGACTTACTTTTAACCATTCCAAAATTTATCTTCGACACGTTTTAACTTTTGTTTTTACTGTGTTGGATTCATTTGTAGTCATTTGAATTCTCCTGATATCACATGAATTCATATGAAGTCACTTGAAATCACTGTAATTCTCTTGAAATCTCCTGAAGTCAGTGAATTCTTCTGAAGTTATTGGAATATCCTAAAGTATATCCTGAAGTCAGAAGCAGGTGTACATCCGATCGGTGAGGTTGTCAACCCCTCGATTTTATTTATAAATGAAAGATGATTCCTGATTTTAAATGCAAAAGGAAACTCATTGTCAGCTTAGGAGATATGAAATAAATTAAACTTGTAACGATGAAATAAAACGACAAAGTGTCACGCAGAATTTTGGGACTATAGTAACAGCCATAAAGTAAAACAGAACTTAAAATTTATTTCTTTGCGTTATTTTGTCTAATAATGACCATTTCTAGTTTTTTCATGCGTATATTAATATAATTCAGTAGAACTGTATGATGAATGGCATTGGAGAAGATTTGAGAAAAGATTAATTTTTTTATTATGCTGAAACTTGAAGAAACTCGATTTTAAAATAATTGCACAATGAGTAAACAATTTCACAATGACTACATCACTAAAGTATATTAATGTCATTCAATAATAGCATATGAGGGTCAGAAACGATAAGGGTCTGAAGAACAGAAGAAAAATTAGATAAGCGAACAATTGGAGTACGAACGTTAGGGAAACGTCAGGAGGAAATAAATATCATAATAGTTTTTTTTTTCGTTAGTTTGTGGGGTCAAGGGGGGTGACCTAAGAAAACCGGTGTTCTTTCTTTTTATCACTCGCCACTTAATCTTTTTTCATATTGTAAAAAAAATAATTGCACAATTTTCTTTCATTTTTAGAAGAAAGTTAAACTACGGTTTTGGGGCCTACGAGGGTTGTTTGATAAATTTTTCAAAAAAGCAAGTGAGACTTTTTAAAGTTGTCTTTAAAGATTCAAATCTTTCATCCCTTCAGAAAAGTAAGATTTATCGAGGTCTGCAAAATACGCATTTACGGCATCGATTACTTCTTTATTGGACGAGAATCTCTCCCCACCGAGCCATGTCTTCAAGTTGGAGAACAGCAAGAAGTTGCACGAAGCCAAGTTTGGAGAACAGGGTCGATGAGAAGTCAATTCGAAGCCCAATTCGTGTATTTTGGCCATTGCGAATGGTGGAGATGTGAGCCGGTGCGTTATTGTGATGAAACAGCACATTTTTGTGCGCCAATCGTGGCCGTTTTTTTGTAGCTCGGCTTTCAATCAACTCAATAATGATGCACATTACGTTCCTGTGATAGTTTTACCCTTCTCCAAGTAATCAATCAGAATAATTTTTTGGAAATCCCGAAATAGTGTGGCCATAACCTTCCCAGCTAACAAAACAGTCTTCACCTTCTTTGGCACACTTTCATCTGACAGCTTCCACTGCTTTGACTGCTGCTTTGTTTCGGGTGTATAGTGGTGGATGAAGTTTTCTTCCAAATACTGCGCTGAAACGTCTTTCAGTTTGCGCTTTTGATCGGAAGTCAGCAATCGCGGCACCTATCTTGCATACACCTTCTTAACCTCCGGTTTTTCGTGCAAAATGTTATAGACTTGTTAAGTGGAGATGCTTAGAACCTCCGAAATTTCACGCACCTTGATTCGGCGATCTGTCGCAACCACGTGATAAATTCTTTCCACCATTCCCGATGTAGTGACTTCAAATGGGCGTCCGAAGCATGCTTCATCTTTAGTTGTGGTACGGCCGCGTTAAAATTCGTTGATTCAAAAATAAACGGTTTTCTACGAAGGAGCAGACCTTCCGTGAACTTCGTCTAAATCGGCTTTGGTCTGAAATGCCGTCCAATTTTTCAAATGAAAAGGTTTTATCACAGCACGGAACTCTTTCTATATTATTTCAAAAACTACTAACACGCTTACTTCAAACGTATGCCAAACGTAACCTAAGTGTCAGTTTTGGCTGAAGCTTCGTAGAGGTTAGTTTGAAGAGTGGTATTTCTTGTCAATATACTACAAAGTTAATTTTGGCGTCATTTAGCAGGAAAACCTTACTTATCAAATGACCCTCGTATGTCCTTCATAACTTGAAAGCCAGCATACATACTTTTTGGCATTGTATGATTTGGAAATAGTTTATGCTCAGTAATGCATTTCTCTCTAAATCAATTGAATGATATACAGGGTGATTTTTTTTTATCTTGAGACATCGAAATATCTCAAGAAATACGCATCCAATGAAAAATATGTCTTCCATAAAAACTATTTATTTTCGAGGGGAAAAGCGACTTCGCAAAAATTTACCCCACACTCCAGCCTCTGGGGGCGGTAGAGGGATAACTTCAAAATTTCAAATGGGAACCTATATTTTTGTTTAATATTTAGATTCTCCACTAAAAAATACGTAAGTTTCAATCGGAAAAATGTTTTCGATTCGCGCCAGATGGCGATGCATTTGCAGAAAAATAAGATTGACTATTCAAGGAATGCGCTTCCAAACGAAAGATAAAAAAGGTGTGTCGATGGTTTTCAGGAGAGCTATTCAATTGTAATTAATTCAATGTTAAACACACCCTCCACCCACCTGGGGAGAGGGTTAAAGTGGAGTAGAAAAATTAGAAAGCTCAATTTCATTTTTAAAACGCAGGCTTCTCATTTTGACTCCAGCTTGGAAACTTCATACACAACTTTCAAGCTGTGTATAACTGAGTAACTAAATATTCCTTTAGTGTTCTTGCTTTGTATACCAATACAACATGAACCTCTAATTTTTTTATGTCGGTTGTAGAATGTGGTAACTATAATAACATTTGAAAAACACTGCATGTTTACTCATCCAAATAACCTTATTTTCAGCAGAGAAAAAAAACCTTCCTAGAGGAACAAGTTACAACCGACTGAGTAAATTATTATTTTTTCTGTGAGTATATGAGTCAGTTTAATAACCATTGTGCAAAAAAATAGATGGCGCTATATGTGCATTTGATAATCTAACCGTTTGGCTTTCCCTGGTATTATAAGTAAAGATGGTACCTAAATCATTAAGAAAATCATATGAAATACATATTTTTATTTATTTCATAAACAAATGACACTGAATAACAGTAAAAGGGAACATTTGTAGAACGAGTACAACATTTTGGAATTATGATAATAATATCTCAAATTATTAAATACTTTACAAATCCTCTAATGACTCTCGACTTGTTAAACAAAAATTAATTTTTGGTATTTTAATAGCTGGACTTTGATACAAAAAATAGTTTTAAAATGACGATTTCAAAAATTACAGAAATTGTGAAAAGACACAATGAGTTCTGCTTATATTGGTGGTAAGGGTTACTTCTATATTGAATATATATAAAAAAGTATTTCAAAGACATTTAAATACATACATTGTTTCCATTTTTAGAACTTAATTATGATTATGATGTAACCTTTATGATGCGAAAATGTTGTTAAAATTTTATATGTATATATTGAAATTTTATACTATTCTAAAAATAAACTTAAATTAATTATATCAAAGATGATAATCTAATGATTTTTATCATAGTGGATTCTTTTTGGCCTGATTTTGATGAAGAAACTTTAGAACTTGAGAAGATCATTTCTGAAAATGACAAATAATAGCGTGACGTCATTTATAGAAGGAGCCTTTGCTGGAATCTTTTCTAAAAACATAAGCATATTTTGAAATACTTTGTTATTTGACAAAGTTTATTCTGTGACATATATACTACCACATAGAACAGAAATTCCTTAGGCAGTAATATCTTGACATAATAAGAAAATTTTAAATGAAAGTATTTTTGTAAATTCAACGTTATCTCTACCGATACTTCAATTGTAAATACAATGATAATTAAATTCATTTCTATTTCTTAATATTGTGAAATTTAAATTTCCTTTTATTAATATTAAAAAATGGAATATGTACAATTTTTTCTTCTAATTGCTTGGCCAACTCTGATTTCATAAATTAATTCAATTGTACAAATGAAGTTGCACCTGAGCATGTTTTAGCATCTTAGATGTTTTTGGTGTTTTTTTTTTCTTTTAACAATACAAATGATACTCGTCAAAAAATTTCCGAGATTGTTGAAAGTGTTTCAAAATTCAGCTTTTATCCGTAAGATAGATAACGAACAAATATATAAAGTAAATTTATTGTGTGTCCTACCGATGGTAATTGCGATAACGCTTGTTTTTCATGAATTCAATTTTAAGAGCTTGACCTAATTTTCGCTTGGTGTGTTACTACTTAGTATACATTAAATTGCTTCATTAAATATTTATTGCCTGAATTATTATTTTTTATTTCTTATTATTATTATATTATAAGAAAATCTGTAATCTGTAAATCTGTAAAATTGTAATTATATAATAATATGAGTTGTAATTGAAGAATCTGGAAATATTCTTGAAATGCGAATGGTTCATTATTTTCCCAAATTAGGGGAAAGACGGTACTTTCGGAACAAAAGTACCTTTGAAGAAAGTCAGTTCAAAAATATAAAATCAAATATAATCTTTTTTCTGGTTAAACATGTTTCTTTTCACTCCAGTGTACTTTGCTAAAAGTTTAGCATGAAAGGAATTTTTGATTGACTAAAAATCATGAAAATATGTTTTGCAAGCCTGAAAGTAAAAATTTAGGTCTACGATATTTTGGTGTTTTTTTTTCAAACTTTGACGTCACATGAATTTCGGTTTCATGATATAGTTTAATTACTTCTGAAACTCCTGCTAGACTCTATTTTCATAAATCATTATCAATATAATTGATCCAAATCTCTAATATCTGATACTACCTCGAAACGATTTTTATTTTTATTTTTTTGTAATCAAATGCACAAATTTACAATACAGAGATATACATTTTTTCTTTTGAATAGCTTCAAATTAACATTTTGCGAAATCAAAGTCCTAGAAAAAAGAAACATGTGAGTTCAGTAAGATATTGTAAAATTACAATGATGGTGTCTTAACATCACTGTAAATGTGTAGGTATCGTTTTTGCTGCAACGGTATTCATTTCTCACGAAAATCTATATCAATAAATATAAAGAAACAGAAGACTGTTACTTTCTTGGATCGTTTGGCTGCTAATCATGTACTACCCTTGAATTTGGTGTGACGTTTTTCATGTTTCTAAATAATTTTTCAGAATTCATGGAACGATTCGCCTAAATTAAAAGTTTTTATACAGATTCCAAGATATTTTGGAGCAAAGATTTTATCTTTGTGTACATTGCCTTGTGTTTATGAAGAACAAATGTCATTTCTATCACCGTGATTGTGCCCAAGAAAGTAATAAATTTTACTTGAATTGTTTGTACGTATATTACATCCTTCATGTTAAAATGTTAAGAGGGACAATCCTGTATACATCAATAAGGAGTGCCCCAAAAACGTGTCTGTGAAACCATTATAAACATTTGTGATACATGATTCTGATGAAACAATTTTTAACAGCAACCTTCAGTTCTAAGCCGGTTTTTTAAACCCAAGACATTGAATACAATTTTTTAAAGCAAAATTGAGGAATAGTACTATGTTTTCAGGGGGGTTTTATATATGATTTCAATTCGTATTCTAAGATATGATAATAATGTCAACACAATATGTGATGGAATATGTAAACTTTGACATGATTATGACAGTAAAAATTACCATTTTTACTGCAAAAATTGTATGAATTTATCTAAAGTTCTATTTGTATTTTGGATTTTTAACACTTTCTAACAAAAAGAATGAAATGCTATGCAAATTTATGATACAAAGATACACATTTTTTCACCTAAATAGATTAAAATCAACATTTTGGGAAATCAAAATCTAAGAATAACGGGTAATTGTCTAGAATCGCAGCTTTTCCGAATTTTCGATTTTGCGGTATTTTTTTTCTCTAAATACCTTTTTTGCGACTCCGATATAAATAATCAAAATGGGAGATCGAAAAAATTTTATATTTTCCCTTAAAAGCCCTTAAAAAATCCAAAAAATTAAAAATCTGTAAAAGATCACGTTCATAACTGATTCTATTCTCCTTCTGTTAAAACGACGTACACTAACGTTTTTTGAGGTGTTTATTGCAAATATAAAATCAAGAATATTTGCAAATTATATTTTCGACGTCAATTCAACAAAATAGTTATCAAATTTCCGAAAATAGCAATTATTGGTAATTTTTCGAGCTGGAAAAGGGGCAGGGGTATTTTTTGAAACATTATTTAATTAGAAAATAGCTTACTTTTTTGATATTCTTCTCTTGCTATTCTAATTTTGAGTAGAAAAAAAATATTTGAAGAAGAATTATATCGAACAATGGTAATTTGGAAAAAAGATCACAATTGTGGACAAAAATCAGATTTTTATTAAAAAATTTATACATTTTTTAATCTCCCCGATTGATTTTTCATTTTGGTGCTAAAATCAATAACTTGGGACCAAAACTGTAATCAAATTATGAAGATTCGGAAAAGCCGAAATTCTAGACGATTATCGATTAACGAAAATATGTGAATTCAGTAAATAAACGTCCATTAATTGTGTAAGGATGATTTTAAAAATTTTAGACCCTTTCCCCCACCGTTCTATGGTAAGGATTCGTTATATTTTTGTGACCCTTCACCCTATTTCTTACGCTAGTTTTTATATCTTCACTCAACATATCAACAATATATCAATTACTTTCACTGTACACAAGATTTTAAAAGATTTCAAGGGATTTAAAGAGATTTCAAAGATTTGAAAGAATAGTTTTCATCAAATTTGTAGATTTTTTTAAGATGAACAATTTTGCTCCTTGAAATTTTTTCATATCTTGTACAATTTTGCTGGGAAATGGAATTTCCGATTTTTTAAGAAGCATTTTCGATGCATAAAACCATTGGTCAGAAATGGCTTTTTAACAAACTTGTCCTTTTTTTTGGCCTTAAACCAGTGTGCCGAAGGGCAATCAAGTCGGATTATTCCTTCGAGCTGTCGTGTTAACGGACAACGACAACGTAAGTGTAACACTTTTCGTTCTAGCCTCGTTATACTACCGGGGATCAAGGACTTTATACGGTATGGGTACGTAAGGGATGTGTAGGAGAAGGTATAGGTTTTAGATCAATCTAGAAGTCCCATGTTAATCATTCGAACGACACACTCATCCCGCAACACCACTCCGACATGGGTCGCTGATCAATCTCTCTAGCAATCACCCCAGTTGAAGAGCTTTGTAAAGCCGTTATACTAATCCACTAAGATCTCTTCGCGCGGGCCCTAAGTATCCAAAATCTTTCGTTTCAGGCATCACTCTTCTTCTTCTAAACAATTGCTCTCGATACATCCCTATCCTTACATACCTCTTTTGCTTCCGTTACATCCATGCATCGTTTCATGCACGTTCTTGTATTTCTA
>JAUMHM010083365.1:0-13371 GCA_032362435.1 Melikaiella ostensackeni
GGGCGTTATGAGGTTGTTGCACAGCTCCTTGAAACGCATGATGTTCTCAGTGTCTTCATGTAGTGGGTGTTGAACCTTGTAAATTTCTCTCCAAAAAGTCTCTTTCTCCTCGGACGTAGGCGGATTATTGACAGAAGCAGGGAGATCGCGGTAGTCAATCACACACTGAATACTGGACGCGTTCTGTCTAGCCCAGCCAATTTTCTTGAACTGTTGATGCAAGCGCCTTTTGGTCTTTTGATCTATCATCGGTTTTACCCATTCGATTCGAATCGGCTGAAGCTCTCACCGCATCATAAACTGAACAAGTGATGGTCCAGAGGTCGGATTCCTCCGAGAGATCCTCACGAAGGGCATCATCCATTTCAGCCAGATCTTGGGGCTTAAGAAGAACCTGGATGTTGATGTTTCTCCTCGTCCTCAAATCCGCGTCACCTCTTGGGGGATGTCTGATTTCCGCGGTTGGCTTTAATGTCGCTTCCACTTCTTCGTCTGCGGCTTGTTCTTGCAGCGATTTGGAAAGCATTCCGTGTATATATTATTCTGTTTGCAAGAGGTTATTCGCGCATTTTCGCAACCTCTGTTGCGAAACGTGTGAAAACTCTGGGTGTTTCTGGCACCACAGTGTGTGCAGGTGCGCCATGTAACCCCTGCGAGCAGTTATAATGCAGGCATCGTAGCAATCCAGCAAGTCAGCTCTGAGTCAATCCGTCCACTCAAGATGTCGACCGTCTCGCCGATCCTTCATCGTGTCTCTATTCAAATTATTTGCAGCACCCCGAACTCTAGGGTGGTCGGCACCGTTTGCCGACCAATTGTAGGGTGCTCTGCGCGTTCGATCATTTTGAACTGCATTCACAACTGGGTTTCGGTATATCATAGTTGTTCCCACGAGAAGCTAGGGAAAGGGTTCGTCCACCCTTGTAGAGCCTCGCATGCAAGTGTGAGGCTGATACTCTAGGAGGTCGCTCGGTATCCCAGAGACACCGTTTAAGACACATCACCCGTGCCATTCAGCTTTCAGTACGCTTGTTCACACGCCTTAGCATGGGGGTTTTTACTGCGGGACCATCCCTGAAAATTGTCCGTGACTGCTTATTGTATATATATTTTCTAATCTTGAGATATAGAAATACCTCGAAAAATACGCATCCGACGAGAAAAGTGTCCCTTATAAAAACTTTTTGTTTTCGAGGGGGAGAAACGACGCCGTGAAAAATTTACCCCGCACCCCACTCCCTGAGGTACCACCGATCTTGAATGGTAGTTGATACTCCATACGAAATCACTCCTTCCTCTATTTCTCTCTTGTCATCAAATCTCGGTGAATGACGAAAAAAAAGTAAAAAGCAAAAACCGAAAAGAATGAGCAAGAGTGACTCTTAATTTGTCTCCCTATGAAAGGCTCATGAGAGTGAGTCTAACAAAAAAAAATGAAGCATGGTAAAAAGAATACAAGAAATAAAATTGGTTGGCCCTCGATCGAGCATCGTTCTCTCGAGGATATGCCCTCTAAGAGAGGAGGAGCTGTTTACAGATAATTGAAAACAACAACAAGACGAAGTAATTTGCATGTGATACCTGCAACATCAGATAAGATAAAAAAGAGGAACGGTCGGTTTTTTTGGGTTGGATTAGTTGTCTCAGTTTCTTCTATTTGGGTGGTTTGGCTGTGCTGCTTACGATCGTTTGGGTTAGATTGGGTGTTATTGTATTCTCCCATTACTTGACATTATTGCTTTTACAGTGGAGGCTTTATCTGTAGAAGAGAAAATTTAAATAATTCTCATTTATGGAGAAAGTGGCAGGAATATCGAAGATGCTGTCACTCTTTATGCTCAACATTTTCCAGGTAGTGTACGGTCACGCGCTTCTCTTTACCGGGTTGTGAACCAATTCACCACTGACGGGAGTGTACAAGCAAAAAAAAGGAATAGTCGAAAAACTATTACTGGAATTAATGATGAAATCGCGATATTAGCCGCAGCCGCTCATGACTCCCATGTTGATCCTCGTCAACTAAGCCGTGATTTCGGAGTGTCCCCAACCAGTGTTTGGGAGGTATTGAAACGTAATAAGTATTTTTCCTTTCGTATTTCACTGCATAGCGAACTTTATGACAATGATTTTCAGAACCAAGTGACATTTTATCCATGGGCGCTTTAGCAGATACAAGGGAACCCGAATTTCTTTGTGAGAGTATTGTTTTTAGACGAGTCGTCTTTTACAAACCACGGTATGGTTAATCGACATAACATGCATCACTGTAGTGTAGGAAATCCACACTGGTTGCGCGAAGTTGAGCATCAGCGTCCTTCGTCCGTCATCATTTGATGTGAAGTAATTAGAGAAGAACTTATCGGTTTGAATTTTATTGATGGTAATTTAAACGGTGATAAATATTGTAACTTTCTGGAGAATGAACTTCCAAAATGTGGTTTCAACATGACGGTTGTCCAGCGCATTATTCGGCAATCGCGCGAGATGTACTGAATCACAAATTCAGCGGTCACTGGATCGGTAGAGGTGGTCCGGTAAATTGGTCTGTCAGATCGCCAGACCTTACGTCACTAAATTTCTTTTTGTGGGGTTATTTGAGAATCTAGTTTATCAAGAAATGTCAACAGCTCGGGAGAGCATGAAACAGCGAATCAGGAGTGCTTGTAACCAAATAACACCAGACACACTCCGCAGTTGTGTGCAAAGTTTCCAAGCGTGCATATGCAAGTCCATCGAAGCGAGAGGACACCACTTTGAGTACTTAATGTGAAATGTTCATCGCAAACAAGTAGTTCGATGGTGAAATGAGCGGGGACTTACCGAAAAAACGCACCCCAATGATGAGAGGCGAGGGTACTCACCGAAAACGAGTACCCTGAAGCTGAGAGGCAAGAGGATTCACCGAAAACAAGCACCCCAATGGTGAGAGGCGAGGGCCCTCATCGAAAAAAAAGCACCTCGATAGTGAGAGGCGAGGGGACTCACCGAAAACAAGCACTCCGATGGTGAGAAGCAAGGGGACTCATCGGAAAAAAGCACTTCAAAGAAAACAGACAACCACTACGTCCACGTCGTTGTTCCTGGGTAGCGCTAAAAGTAGTTGATTAATTGACTGCTTACATACCTGGAGTCAAAATGAGAATTCTGCGTTTTTAAAATAAAAATGAGCTTTCTAATTTTTCTACTCAACTTTAACCCTCTTCGTAGATGGGTGGAGGGTGTGTTAAAAATTAAATTGATTGAAATTAAATAGCTCTTCTGAAAGCGATCAACATGTCTTCTTTATGTTTTGTTTGGAAGCATATTTCTTGATATTTCGGTGTCACAGGAAAGAGAAAACATCATATATATATATAATGCCCCTTGTAATTAAGTAAATACTATCCTAAAAATCAGTTTGAGACTAAC
The DNA here is from genome assembly GCA_032362435.1 of Melikaiella ostensackeni. Lineage (NCBI taxonomy): Eukaryota > Metazoa > Arthropoda > Insecta > Hymenoptera > Cynipidae > Melikaiella > Melikaiella ostensackeni. The sequence continues at coordinate 3,409 of JAUMHM010083365.1, forward strand.
TGATGTTCGCGCCACCGCGCGGATTCTCTTCTTGCACTCACTAAAAAAAAGGATGAGCAAGGATAGAAATCAGAGGTATCAGAGTATATGAACAAAGAGAGTATCAGAGGTATATGAACAAAAGAATTCGACTCTTACTGGTCCAGCACTACAGTTACCTGTGATCATTCTTAACTGACATATTTGTTGTGGGTCAGTCACAGTAGTACCAGCTTTTGAAGTCAGCCTAATAATAAATTTTAAAGATGTTCTAAGCTGGATAAAAATGCGTTGAGAATGAAACGGGGCTTTAGACAACAGATATTGCTGATGTTGCGGGTCACTGTAAAAAATTTGTTTATGAATGACACTAAAATTGCTATTTTCAAATCTCATCAAATCTTGAGAGAAGATGTGTTCATTATATCTGTTAACCATGTCCACCATTTGACTTTTAAGGGTGGTACCATTTAGTTCAATCAAATTGTTATTAATGCCCGTACCTTCCGGGCATCTTATAAGCTGACCCAGTCAATTGTATTTGAAATTTTTTCTGTGGGTGGTTTGAGCCAGTTTTGCATACAGATTTTGGGGTAGTGCGAGTCATACATCTCGAACACAGGTGCCGCCCAATTTAATGCCGACAATATGAGACGCATATCATAAGGTGCTTTCCATAAGTGAGTCCTGTATTTTCATAATAGAAGGCCAGATGGAACATTTAGTTCGGATTAAAATATTGTAGACCGCTGCCGAGGCTGAGTTGGCTCTGCTAGCTGCGGCATGAGTTGCGAAACAGAACATTCCTGATTCAGAGAAAATTGTACCAAGATAATCAAAACAATAAACAAACTCCAGCTGACTACTACCATATTTCAGACCAAGAAGTTTTTCGCTAATTTGACCTTTTTTGAAAATAGTATACTTGATTTTATCTTCATTGACCGTTAATTTATTTCTGTTATAATATTCTTGCAGGGCAAAGAGTTTTCTTATTGCAACAATTCTTGATTCAGCTCGAATGTATAAATCATCTGCATAGATTCAAACAATAATATCATTATTAGCCGAAATTCTGAGACCGGCCAAACCTTTGTCCTAAAGAAGGTCTCTATGTCAGAAGTTAAGAGGTTAAATATTATCGGACTCAAAATTTCACCCTGCAGGACCTCCTCTGTGATCGTTGACTTATCTAAGAGTTTTCGTCTCCCACCTTTTCACGGGTTGAAGCTCTCTTATATGACCTTTTTAGTATCCTAATAATTTTCGAGCTTACACCTCAATCGGGAAGTTTTGTCCAGATGAGGGTATGATTGACTGAAGGAAACCCTCTTTAAAAATCGATTACTATGGCATAAATGTGTCTGTCTTTTTTTGTAGATATATCTGTGAAATGGCGGCCAAAGTAAAGATGTTATCAATACAATTCCTATTCCGGCGAAAAACCCGCTTGTGCTTCCGGAATGATATGGCATAAAGACTCCCATTTTTCTAATCTGGATAGTAAAATTTGCGTAAACATTTCAGAGACAGAGTTTAGAGGAGCTATCGGCTTAAAGTTATTGGGATAAAAAAAATCATGTTTTTTGTCAGGCATATGTCAAAGATTTTGTCCAATCAAGTGGCACATATTTATTTTCAAATATTTGGTTGAAGAAGACCTCAGGGAACAGCAGCTAATTAGGTGGAAAATTTTTGTAGAAGTTATTTGAGATGTGATCTGGCCCTGGGGCCTTATTGAGTTTGGTTTTGTTTATTGACGACATGATTTCGCCTGCTGTAATGCTGCTGCATAGTAACGGATGCCGAACATCCGTAAATGAGGATGGAGACAGGCGTCTTGGCGGGGCTGTAAAGCGGATATAATTTTCCCAATCTTTCCTGGTGAGAGCCTTTAATTTGCTTTCCAGTCCCCTAAATATATTCACAGTTTCCGAAAGAGTCTTACTATCGTCAACCTACTTAAGGCCCGCAACAAAACTATTCGAAGAACTCAATTTTTTACGGCCGATTAGATCTCGGTACAAGTTTTTAGCTTTAATATAAATCTGTTCAGACTTGTCAGAAAAGTTAATCCCGCTGGTAGTTTTTAATGCACTAAGTAATAAAGTTTTAGCTTGTTTACAATCAATATCGAACCAGGGTTTGTTACGCTCAGGTTGACCACAAAAGCTTTACTTCTCTTTAAACATATCAGCTAATGTGGCGCTATCAACAATCGCCTTCATAAGGCTCGAGATCAATCCCTCGATATCGATTTTGTCAAAATCAATTTCAAGCTTGTTTGAAAAATAGAGTTCACTCGGAAATATTTCTTGCTTGCTATCGCCCCACTTAAGGTAGGTCGATGTTTTAGCTTAGTTAACTTTCGGAATGTCAGACTGACTAGTAAAAGCAGAAAGACAACAGGAGGACACTAAGACAGGAAAATGATCAAAAAAGTGTACTGACTGATCTACCTTCAGGTAATTTATTAAACTCAGCGCCTCAGCGGTGCACCAAACCAGATCGTTTATACTCTTCCCCTCTGCATTCACAAATGTCAACTTTGCTGGGTTGTCACTCTGCGATCTGCCGTTGAGTAAATAGAATTCTACATCATCCATCATTTCGACCAGTCTCAGCCCCTTCTGTTGTGTACAATATCTTGACTATCGCGATGGATACAAAAATCAGTGTGAGTAAATATTTCAGGAGAACCCTGACCCAAACATCCAACTCTACTATTAAAATCGCCATATATAATGGTAGCTATTTTATCAAATTTATCTAATAGCGCACATAAAGTTTCTTCGAATAATTGTAAATAACATCAATGTCAATCGCTGCATTAAAATGGCAAATACGTAAGATGAAATTCATCCTTTTAATATTGGTGATTCGTACTAGGATCCAATATTCCGTTTCATCAAGAAGCTCGCAATTTAAGTAGGATTTGATCATAAAAAAGACTAGGTCACCACTTGCCCTACCTTTTGACTTTTCTTTTAGAGCGTTAGAGAAAAAATAATGGGCATTATAATAACCGTTAAAATTTTTTGGTACTTGAGTCAGCCAGGTTTCAACAATGTCTATAATATCAAAATCATCTAAATTAATGTTAGAATTCTAAAATTTCACGTAAGCATGACAATTCCAGAAGAGAAATTTAAGGGTGTTTGCGACCAAATCACTTGACCCCAGGTTCTTCAGTTTTTTTGGGGTCTTCTGTTTTGACGTCTGTACAAAGTGGTCTGAATGAGAGGAGGAAACCTTCCGTCTGTCTGCTAAAGCTGATGGGAGGGGATGTTGAGGCCTTGCGTTTCGAGTTACATTTAGTGATATCATTTCTCGGTGGATCATTCCTATCTCTAATTCCTTTCGCATCCTAAATCACGCGCTCCAACAATTGCAACTTCGCGCAACTGAAACTTTTCCCCTCCACATATAAAAGATTGTAGCTTGAGGAAGTTTTTAGAGCAGTATCCCTTGCGCTTTTCGAATATAGAAGAAGAGTTTTTCCTTCCTCCTGTACCTCTTTTGTATAATCTTCGGAGATGATGATTCCATGATGATTGGTGATTCCAGTACTACGAAGTTTCTTTAGCTGGGCCAGTATAAGTTTTCTATCCTTGAATGAGCGAAGCTGGGTCAGGATAGGGCGGGACATATGAGACTCATCTAGCTTTTTTCCGCCCAGGCATCTAACAGAATAAATTTGATCCATTTGCATATCGATGCTGAGATGAGATTTAAAAATCTTACAAACCACGGTTGAAAAGAGAGGAAGAAGAGAGTAAAGGGGTTAAGTGTGGTCGAAAATGAATTATGGTCTCATAATTATGAGACCAGTCAGAGATGGCGGGTGACTTATTTCATGAGAAAGTCCCTTGGCATCGCGTGTTTGCGTAGAGGATCGTAATCATATTCCTTTAGAGAGCAAATATGCTCAAAAGATGATAATGATACAGAATCGTACAATTTAGTGGCAGTTTCTTTGATATATCCTGAAATGTATGGTAATTGAAATTTTCTGTGAAGGACAGAATTCTTGGTGTATCTAGGGGTTTTGGTGATACGTCTGAGAAATTTATTTTGAATGGTCTGAATGTGATTCATATTGCTTTTTGACGCGCCTCCCCAAATTTTGCAGGCGTAAGTTATGAATGGTCGTATGAACATTTTAAAGATTAGGATCCCATACTCAGTTTCTAGACTCGAGTGTTCATTAATAAAAGGATTGAGGCGAGACATGAACGCAAGGTCTCTTTCTTCAGTTTGCTGGATATGCTGCTTCCAATTAAGGTGATTACGTAGTTTACGCCCTAAGTATTTTATGGAATTTTTCCGTTCTATTGGTTCATGGAACATTTTGGGTGGATCTCTTTCTACTGGCTTTGCGACTGAGAAATGGATCGATTCTGACTTGACTATAATTATTTTAATTCTCCAGAGTTTAGGCCATTCCTCAATGATTTCGAGCGCTTTGTTCAGTACTTTTGAGATTTTTGGGACTGACCAGGAAGAATTGGATAGTGCGGTGTCGTCTGCATACAATTCAATTAAAACTTCGGGGAATTGAGGGATTTCATTTACGTAGGTAATAAAGAATATTAGTCCTAGAATGTTGCTTTGGGACACACCCGCTCGGATGGGTTTCTCTTCTGAGTGTCTGATTTATTTAGGCTGAGAATTTTCTGTTGGTAAGAAAAGAGTGTATAAGGTGGATAGGCCCTATTAGAAAATTATAATTAATTTGTTCTTTGGGCAGTCCTGTCTTGAGAAGGTGGATTTCGTACAGCAGCAATTACTGGAAAAAACTTTTCCTTTCCAGCTTGATTTGCAGTCTGTTTTTTAGCTTTCGGTTTATTTTGGATCCTTGTCACGCGTATTGAGGCTACTTCAGTGTTGTATAGTTATTTATTCTGTAAAGGTGGGGAGCTTACGGGGGCTACTTGTTCTTGAGGATGGCTATGACTTGGCGGAATCAGAAGTCCAAGGGGTTTGCTGGGGATAGTATCCTTTAAATTGTAAGCAGGTTTCGAATTAGCTTTTTGAATTATCTTAGTTGGCTTTCTCGAGGCTTTTTCGAACGCTGCGCAGCTTCTGAAGTTAGCCAGGTGATCTTTGTCGAAGTTAGCGCGAGAAACCGGTGCCTGGCGATCTTTTTTGCACTCAGAACTATTGCGCGCGCCCCCACACTGCACGCAACGTGGGGTAGCGTGACGCTTGTTAGAAACGTAATTAAAATCACGGACATGTCTTTTTTAGTTTTTTCTGTCACGCATGCGGCTAACAGTGGTAATGCTGAACCCTTTTTCTTTGAGCTTATCGTTAACTAATTCTTCGGAGTAAGAAATGGGGATGTTCCATATATCAAGTTTAACAGGGGGTGCCTCGTCATTCTTATAGAGGTAATATTGGAAGTCTTGCAGTTCCAAATTAGTTATGCCTGCGCGGTAGTCCTCAATGTAGGACACGCTAACAGAATAAACTTCAGAGCCGGTGCTGTAGACGACGGGTTTGTATTTAGCAGCTTTGAGGATTTTGTGAGTGACTGTATAGGGGTGGTAGCTTCATCATCGACTACGTCGATTGGGAGTACTTTTGCTAGTTAAGCGGTCGATTTTGGGGTAACCGCGATGGGTTTCGTTTTAAAATTCTTCTTACCTGGTTGGCAGTTGTTTTGGCTCAGCTAGGTGAACTGAGCGAGAAGGATTCAGTTGAACCTGCTCCTATTTGTCTTCTGCGTTTCCTTGATCCTATGAATTCCGATAGTGAGTTACTACCTTCTGGATTGGGAGGCATGTTTGCATTGGTTTCTTGGCTTGCGGTTTCTTTGGTTTGGTCCTCGATGTTACCACGTCGAAGGACAAACTTCTCAGTGTCAATCTCAAACCGCACACGGCCTTATATCCTCTCCTCCCTACTCTCAATCACCTGGCGGTCCCTGGTGGGGTCCGGCGGTGCCTATAATTGGCGCTGCTGACCCACGTGGTTTGTAACTCTAGTTAGAGTAAGGCTCGCTTAACGCGTTGAGTGCTGTCTGACCTTGAGGCCCGTGCGGTGTGCCTGTCTTATTCTAACATATAAACGAAACTACATTATTTCAAATACCTTATATAAATAAAGAAAATTATTTTAAGTGACTTTTTGAACTAAATTGCGACCAACGTAGGTATTTCCAGTAGAGGCGCTTGCATACTTTGAGCCAGATGACTTCATTATAAGTTGACACTTGGCAAACTATTGTAAATAGTAAATAGTGATTGGACCAACTCGAAGTGATAAGTTAACATAAATTACTGATGAATTACCATAAATCAACGATAATTTTCCATAAATTATCAAAATGTTTTGAAATTTTTTGATGCATGAAATTGCCGGAAATTTATAAATCAATAAATTTGCGGAAATTACGGAAACTTTTGTATTTCTTCCAAAAAGCTTTGGATACCTTGAATTTCCGAAATTTCTCGTGGTTCCTGATATTCGGAAGTTCAACAAATTTTCCTGAATTTGTTGAAAAAAATATCGTGTGCAACAGGTGCTAAAAGTAGGCGGTTGTTACTCTTCTGAAGTTTACAGTAGTTGCCTTCGGCTCGCCTCCATCTCGCCTCCGACTTGCCTACAACTCCCCTGCGATTCAGCTCTTGCTCGTATAGCAAACGTCACACTTGTGTGGCACTGCCTACTTTCCGCACTTGTAGTACAATACACTATTTTCCTACACCATTTTCCATATGACTCCGAAATTTCGAGGTAATTTTCAACTTATATTACTATTATGATCATAAGACGCCGTATTTCACTAGCTAACCTTAAACATTTGACTAGGTGTAAGTCTGAAGCAGACCCACAGGAGGGTTGAAACCTTGTATTTTTTATTTGGATTTCAAAAATTGAATTTGGCTTTTAGTGATCATAACCATGATTTTGAATGGATCGTAAAACTGAAATTATGAACACACGCACATTAAAGGATAAATTAATATTTTTCGGTAACAGATTGTGCGGGTATGGAATTAATATGCATTTTAAAAGTGTAGATTCAGGGATAATTAGAAAATAAATTGTCGCGCAATATGGCCATACCTGTTATGTATAGATATAAGAAAAACAACCAAATCAATTATTATATATCGGCATACCGCACTGAATTCGTTCATTTGCCTGAGGAAGTAGATTAACGATTCATGCTTGAGTTCATTTACTTGCGTGCGACAGAGGTACTGTAGTAATAACATTGTTCTATTCCAAATTGAAACAGTGATAGCGGATCTGAGTTCTCGTAGACACTGGTCTGCGTAACTATTATATTAGTCGCAATAGTAATGTAGCTGTTCTACAGCAATTCAAATTATTACACAAGTTTGTCACTTCTGACAGAAATTTGTAATGAGCAAATAGTGGAACATTGAAATTGGTCATCCAAACAGCAATAGTACTGTATTGTTCTAAAATTATACTATAATTCCCTTCAGTTCATAATTATGAACATTTTTTGTAAAAGAAACACCAACGAGTTAAAAATTCTTTTAGAAAAAAATTACACAAATTTCACTTTCAAATACTTTTTAACTATCCTTTCAAAATGTTTAAGGTTTTACAGAAATCTCTCATATAAATATCAAGCAACTTTAGTGTTACAAAAGTATGCGATGAAGAACAATAACGAAAAAGCATGACTTGACGTTCTCCTAAAGGGACTATAGAGTAAAAAACAAAAAACGGTTTTTTCTCTTTGTGGAGGTTTGTGGAGGTTTTCAGTATTCTTTTATTTGCCAATGTTTCGCCAATCCTTTAGTAGAATCATCAGGGCTAAATATAAAGGAAATTTTTTCTTCAATACATTACTAAAAATCCAGATTTAAAACTTGCAACTTCATGATTGAACCAACTGTTCAAAATTTCATACGTGTCAATAAAAGCACACTACCTATTAATTCAAACATCCTTACAAAATTCGGTATGGAAATTCAGATTAAGGAATTTTTTTTGATTGACGTTCTAATTTTACATGGATCTCCATAATTATTTATGAAATGAAATATAAATTATTAACCAAAATTCATGAGATTTTTTAGTGATTAACTAGTGACTGTGTCGTAGGTTCAGAATAAGATGCATTTACTTTAAAATTCTGTGCTTCCAAACAAAGTATCTCGATAGTATATGTAGTTCATATACATCAGGCTACACCTAAGTTTACATAAATTTTAATATTTCAATCATTTTGTATTTTTTGGACGTAACAGTAGTAGGAACTACATAGCAGTAGCTCTTTCAGAAACGAAAGATACTAGGCTAAAATATACTAGCACAGAAATTTAAAGAAGAAATAAGCTTGGAATAAAGTAATAGCATATACTTGAATGGATTAAATGAAATATATTTAAGAGAATTCAATAGAATAATTTATAATTGGAATATAATATGATAAATATCATCATCAAACAATCATTGATCAACCATAATCTTTATTTATATAAATATAAATTATGGTAGAAATGGATAGAAGTAGATACGCTGAAAAGCATTACGACAGAAATGGAAGAATTGGAGAGCAGGGTGCCATAGACAAGGATATCAATTACCCTAAAATATATAGTAGAGATTAAATAGGTAGTCGCAGGTGTACAAAAAAGTCTCAAGATTTTCTTAATTTACTTTATAAAAAGAATCCACATGTGACAAAAAGACAAAATTTGTTCTAGACCCTTGTGTGGAGACTCTCGTCATTAACTCTATTCTTGTCGACCTGCTCTTTCTAAGCGTTTTAATCCGTTGAAAGTCAAGCAGAGACTTGAGCTGAAGTAGCAGCATGCAACGTTGTTAATTAAAGTTGGTAGTAATCTCGACGCTGTACAAAGTTATGTATTATACTCTTTCGAAAGTAAAGTAGCTCGAGGAGTTGCAGCACGTTAGACTTCAAAGAGATTCAGATCGCCAAAGAACGAAAGTGAAAAAATAATAGGGGATATTACCGCCCGAGGATGATGCTCAGTTAACAGGTTAAAATGTATATCTTAAAGAGTAGTGCCATGTTCACATACTACTCAAATATAATACAGGTCATACTACATTGAATAGACAGTAGACACGAGTATGATTTTTGAAGAAGGAATGCAATACCTGTATATCGAAAATTTGCATTGCGAATCAAAATATTATAAATTATAATCTGGATCATGAATATTATTTTACAATTAATAAATAAAAATATACTCGTTGATGAAACAGTTGAATACTTTTTACAGAGGAGGTTCTTTAGTTGACACACTCCGCCTACGAACATTGACAATGTCGCTCGGATACTCTTAAATTCATTCTGCCTATCATTATTGTATAATAATTATTCATTACCAATAATATTATCAGCTGTACGGAAAAAAGTTTCTTTTCGAACAGAAAAAAAACACGGTGATAATCTTACTGAAAGAAAGTTGAACTAAAAGTGGTTTATTGTGAGCGACACGAACATTCAAAGCTATTCAAGTTCTCTACTTTTGATATTGATCATGACAGTGAGCGAAAAAAAGTTCAAAATACGTTTGTAAGAAAATAAGCTACAAAAATTAAAATAGTAGTTTTTTCTTTGTGATAGTGCATGTTAAACAATATTGTATTACACGCCTCTTTCTTATGATCAAAATGTAGTACTACTTCCTAAATTTTTCCACAAGTTTTTTTTTTAAAGCATTCGAAACAAAAAATTATTTGGCTTACGTTTCCGACATGGAAGTGTTGCGTTGCGGTGAATGTGTGGTGACCCCTTTGTTATTATTTGTAGTAAAATTTGAGGTGACTTGATAGTAATAGTCTGCAAAAAAGTTCTGTGAGGCGAAAATTGTCTGTTAGAAATAAAGGAGGTGAAGAGGTGAGTGATAATTTTTGGGATTGAGGTTGACTTTTGTGGGTTGTGAGGTTAAAAATTGTAAAGAAGATGTTTTTTGAGTTGGCATTAGGGTCTAGAATTTTTTCAAATATTCTATTATATATATA
>JAUMHM010083366.1:0-13370 GCA_032362435.1 Melikaiella ostensackeni
TGTGGGGTTATGTCGCACATGTAGCTGCATGTCATCGTCAGAGATGTCATCGTCAAGTTCATGCGTTCTGCATTTCTCAATCAATTGAAGAATCAATGCAGAATTGTACAAATTTATCTCGAAAATTGATGTTACATTTTTCGTGTTAAATTTGTATAATTTTGCATTATTTCGTTCATTTTCTGTAATTTCAAATTCATATAATACATTAAAATTATACACACATACGTGCACCAACACATAACTACATTTTAATTCGCGACTTCCTTGTAGATGCGCTCCTGTCAGTATAAGTTGTCAAACGCGCTCATGGAAGTCGACCCAGCTTGGGCTACCAGAAGACGGCCGAGTGCCAACTTTCTCACTTCTGACCGTTCGTCTGTCATCATACTCAACAGGATGTTTTCAGGAAAAGCAAATTAAGCATTTTTCTGAATAGACGCATCGACTATTTTGCGCAGATTGTCAAATAAGTATCTTGTCCTTTGAATTGCGTCGAAAAGACGCCTAGATCCATCCTTGATTGAACTATGAAACCTAATTATAAACCACAAAGGTGAGTAACTGTAAGTTTATATTTGACAATAGATTTGAACTTTTCTGTCGGTTTAGCTGTTAAAATGAATAACCTTGAAATTCTGTTTGCATAAGTTAGCCATCGAGAATTGCAGAGGGTGCCTGGATTCAGCTTGAATACATCATCTGGGCAGTGGCCTGAAATAAAAGCCTCAGATATATTGTAAAGGTAATTCTGATCTGCGAATAGTTTTGATGAATCTAATACCTTGACAGGTAATTGACCATCAATGTGCTCGAGAAGAGAACGAAATGGGAGCTCATTTAAGTGAAGAAGACACACCACCCACTGAAGGGGCCTATTTAATATAACTTTAATTTTACGAATAACTCCACCCTTCCAGCCGGTATTTACATCAGTTCCATCTGCACTAGCAATTCGAAGGTCTTGCAGATTCACAGGATTGGCTTCAAGATGGTTCATTATAACCTGATATTTAGCAACGGCTGCACCGAAATCAGGGGCAACGTGACCAATATGCTGCGAACCAGGCTCCACCACAAGAGAAATGTGCTCCTCTTTGATAACCCTACGATAGTATTTTACACATTCCTTGACTTGTGCGATTGTTTTGTCCTTACGCCCGTCAAAATACAGTTCATAGAAAGAATCAACACCTTGTGTTCTTTGCATTTAATTCCCAACACTTTTTTCGCACGCCTAAACTTACATCTGTCGCTGACAATACGAGCCTGGTCCTCTGTTATCGATCCTGTTTTTCTTGCATCTAAAAAAGCAGATGAAACGATGAGAGCCGCTGCCGTGTTACTGACACCAAACCTCTGAGCAGCTAAGGCAGAATTTTCTAATTTCAATGTATTTTGTTTGGTTTCAGTTGTTGCACGTGTGAGTCGTCCATGGGGACGAAACACTGCTACTTGAGTTTCACCATCAGAAATGTCAGGAGTATCATCGTCTGTGCCTAGTGCAGCTAACTTGAAACAGGATGGAACTGCTCCTGTGGTGGTAAGTTGTGATTTCCTGTCCACTATTTGTGCTCTGCGTTCAGCCCTTTTTGAAATTTTGTTTGTTTTAGGAAGGTCTACTGTTCCAATGCGACCAATTCTATTACTTTTCTGGTCCAGGTGAAATGGTTGTTCGATCAGAGGAACCTTCTTCTCCTTTGGACAAATGCAGGAGACAAAAGTAGCGCACTTACAAAAAGCAATGTCAAAGAATCTTGTTTGTGCAGAAGAAACAAATGTGTCCTTTCTCTCCTGCATTCGTGTGGTCCTCTTCTTGAAATTAAGATACCCCTTCTTCATTGTGATGTATTTATAATGGTATGTATTTACTACTTGTATAATTCTTGTATGGGAAACTATCGCAATAAACGCTTTGTTATAAATGTTTCCAAGTTTGTTTGAAACTATTTCTGCAATCTCAGTGAAATTGGGTTAAATATTTTTTCCCCGTTCTAGCCCTAAGTAACGTCTCTCGTGGATTCAGCACAAAAGCACATTTTTGCAGGTTAGGAATTGGGTCTCACAAAAATCGACAGGATATGTGTCGAAAACGAGACATTTATGTCTAAAAGTGAATTTAGACAAAGACATGTCATGACAGTATGTGGTATTGCTTCTAATGAGGACAGCGAAGCAACTGCCAAACAACAAGCGAGAGGCAGTATTACAGTCTGTCGAAATCTGTCGAAACCTGTCTACCGAATGGCGGGGCTAGTCCGAGAGGAACAGTTTGCTGCGGTGCGGCGCGTTGGCGCCCATATCTTGATAACGGTCAGTCCTACCGTCATAACACTCAACATCATTTCGATAGGTAATAAAATTATAAACATGTTTTATTTGAACCTTTTAGTCATCAGATTCGTGGTTTTGACGTTACACTGGTATTTATACGATTTTCGTCAAATTTTTTAAATTTCAAGCTCAGGTATCAAACATAAGGTATTGTCCGACTGGAATAGAATTTTGCACACGATTTAATGGTATGGTAAGGCAACTTTTCCGCACTATTAGGATTCGGCCCTCGAAAAAAACGGACAATCGACCCACGCTAACGTAGTGACAACCCGCGGCTGCATCCGAATTTCATTAGAAGTGCTCGCATTTGCCTGGACGTTTGGCTAGAAGACAGGAAAATTATAGAAGGCTTACCCCCAAGTACAGTTGCTTTTCCAACTGTCGAGCTTGGGTGTAAAAACCCCGGGTAGTCAGTCTACTAAGATGTTTCTCTAACCTATAATAAAACCTCTGCCAATATAATATAAACTATACACTGTTATAAATTTATGTAGGAATTTTCAGAAAAGCGTAATTAAAGCTTTATGCAGTAACCGTTTCTAAATATTACTCAACAGAAACGTAAATGGCCTAGGTGGGCAAGCATGCGAAAGTTGCCCCCGCACGTATCAAATTCATATTATCACCATAGATGGGCACCCATGCGACATAACATCCCCCCAAAGGATAGCCTCAAATTTTATTTTTGGAGGAGTTATGGAGGGGGAAAGTAAAATAAAAAAAGTCATTCTTCTCGAAAACGACTAAACCGATTTTGCTGAAGGAAATATAACACAACTTCCTGATGCCGCCATTCACTTGTTTCGAACAAAACTTGATTATCATCTGTCATCAGTATTTATTGTACTGCATGCGTGTGCTTTAAAACACCTCATTTTTTGATTTAAAAGTGTTTCAGTCAAAAGTAGATGACAAATGTTCCGGTTGCGATGTTTTTGTAAATAAAAGGAAAGGCAAAATATATATACAGGTATGATAAAAAATGCAACTGAAGCAAATGATCTTTCTCTTCCTCTAAACCGAATAATTGTGATTAATGACATTCTATGCCACAGTCGTTGACTTTCTATTCATAAAAAAGATCTCAAAAATGTCTCTCATTCTGAAAAGGAGAACGCCTTTCCTTCCAACGCCTTTCCATGAACCAATTAAGAATGATCCAACGTTCGAAATTAAACTCAAATCAAATGATAACATTCCTGATGTTGAACGCATTGAACTTCCTATTCAGCGAACTGTTGTAACTCACGAATATTGTTGCCTCTGCTTTTCCACAATGAATTTAATTACGATCCTTGCAAAACCGCGAACGCAGTCTTATATTAAGAAGAAAATATACACACCGAAAGGAAAGTGGTGCTGTCGAGCTCATATAATACAAAATCGTATATTTGATGAAGATCTTGGTCTCCTGAAGATGTATTCTAGCACATCAAGTATCACTGTATTAGAGTTGTCCAAAGCAATGGAAACCCTTTCTATAAGGTTGGATTCAAGTTTTTTCGATAAAGTAGGTGAATATAGTCTTTCTGAAAAACAATCAGAAGTATTTACGTAATTAAATTGGGAACAACTCAATACTCTTAAAGAGATGTTGACCTTGCTGCGAAACAGCCAATTCCGTTCGGTGATGCAAGCAGTCGTAGTCTTTTTGTTTAAATTCCGCACTAGGAACTCCAATGGAATGCTTTTTTCTATCTTACAGTTAGAAAATGTACAAGATGTATTCGATTATTCTGCCAGTAGAATGAAACCTTTGAAAAATGACGTTTTGCTTTTCGGTTTATGTTCTCTTAACAGAGATAATCTCATTTAAGATTTGTGATGGAATGTGAGCTAGACATCAAAAGAGCACTAAAAAGAATATCAGAGAAAATCTTACTCCGGACAGAAAAAAGTTCCTCTTTGCAAGCCTTTTCCTACTTGCACGACTGGCGGCTACATTATTGAAATGCTTGGACCATACCTTGCCAATTAAAATGATGCCGAAGTTCCAAACAGTGTTATTGAAGATCCAAATGGTTTGCGTAAATTCTTGAAAGAAGCTGATATTTTTTTTCTTGATCACGGTTTTCGAGATATAAAAAAAAAAAGTTAGAGGAAGAAAATTTCAAAATTTTGATGCCTGCTTTGAAAGGAAAAAGGAAATCACTTTTCACGGAAGAATCCAACGAATCTCATTTTGTTACAAAAATTCGGTGGGCAGTTGGATCTGGGCACGGCGCACTAAAATAGAAATATCAACTTTTGGATCATGAAATTGATAACAAACTGATACCAAAAATTGGATTATACTTCAAAATCGCATCGTTCCTCAATAACACTTATGGAAAAAGACTTAAATCTGATGTAAAAACTTTTGATGATATTTTGAAAAGAATGCATAGTCAAAGGAATATGCAGAATACTTTGGCTACTGAGGTAGAAGAAAAAGGATGGCTTCGTCAAAAACTCCCTTCCAAGAGTGTCACATCAGACGACATTTTACATTTTCCGGGAATGACTGAAAGAAATTTTAAAATCTTGTTGACTGGAACATACCAACTTGCTCAAGCTGTGTCATATTTGGTGAAATTCGTCGATACAGATGGTAAACTGAGAATTAAATATGTAAAAGATGATTCAAGCGTACACAAATTAAAAGTTCCATCTCGTCACATTTCTCGCACAGCTTATAGATACTTTCTAAGGTACAAGCCCAATACATTTAGAATTTCTGGTTTGACACATTGCACATGTGAATGTCCTGATAGCCAACGCACTCTAATTGAAAGTGACAGCAAAAATGATTAAAGTAATAAGCAACTCCTGATGGTGAGAGGTAAGGAAACTCACCAAAATTAAGCACCCCGAATGGAGTTTCAAAACGTTCTGCAACCTCCTCGTGGTGAACTTCGGAAACTAATTTTTATAGGCTAACTGCAGGCGATTCTGGTTAAAATATCTAATGCAATATCAAAATCAGTAGACACAATTTATATCGATCTGTTATGTTTCGGGCCTTGAGGTAATGTTACGCGCTATGCGCAATACACGCACGGCGCCCCGCACCAGATTTTGTTTCTTGAGACATGAAGTACCCCTATGAGAAATGTGGGTAAAATATATGCTGAAGTAGACAAAATAAGAATTTTTCTTATAAAAAAATCAGAAGTGTATCTCTGAAACATAACCTAAAAAAAAATTGGAAATTTTTTAAACATTTTTTCACCCCTATTTTTTATCTAAAAAAATTTCTTAAACAAATTTTCTAACTAGTCTTATGATTGACTATAACATATATTTTGATCATCGAAATCGGTTCGGTCGTTTTTGAGAAGAATGACTTTTTAGATTTTACTTTCCCCCACCATGACTCCCCCAAAAATGAAATTCTCAGGTTGTCCTTCGGAGGATAATTATGTCACATGGGTGCCCATCTATGGTGGTTTTATGAACTTGATACATAAAATTTAAAGAAATTGAACAGTTTTTTGAGCTTATTAATTTTAAGGGGAAATATGTAATCCATATTTGTCCTGATAATATAAATAGTAATACAATATGAGTGAAGTTTTATTTTTCGTTTTTTACGCACACCGTACACAACACAACAAGACACAGCCGCTCGAGATCTCGCGCAACGAAACGCGTATCTACAAGTGGACTCGTCGGTCGAACACGAGGCCACCGACGTTTCTAAAAATTTTCCAGAAAGGTATTTCGAAAATAGCGGACTTCCTTTGCGACCGAGAAGCGAGAAGTGCACAGTAGCCTCTGCACACTGCTTTCAGTCAACTATAACTTATATTTATGTCACCATTTGGTAATTTTCATAAAATATTTATAATTTTCGAATACCGTTTCTAAATTTTGAGAAAAATATAGTAAATTAACTTTGAACGTAACTAAATTGCGTTTTCAACTACCCAATTTCGTAAATTTTAGTTACTTTGTGAACTCAAATGTGACGTAATTTTCCGAACATTTCTAACAGTTTCTGATAAGAGTAACAATTTTATCATTTTTATACGTTTGCCTTCTATCTAGCACCGATACGCGATTGGACTCCTCACGTTGTTACTTGTAACCAGAACAAAAGGAATAGCTATTGGTCATACAAGTGAGGTAAACAGGTGATTGCATCGAGTGTGACGTTTGCATCATGTGCTGGAGGCTCGAAGCACTAGTCGGAAGTTAAAGCACGAGCGAAGAGAGTGCGAAAACTCAGACGAGTGCGAAGAGTTGAGGGCGAATGTTGCAATCACACAAGTAGCCATTGTCTGTATGTCCGTATATCACACGCTATTTTTGTAACAACCACCCAGGAAGTTGTACGCGAAAGACTGCTCTAAAACAGCCTATTACCTTAAGAAACTGACGAAAGGCTTCTCCGAAACAATTGAAGATGGCGCCACCGCTCAGCAATTTTAGGCGCCACGCGACCAGTGTCTATAGTACGTTATTTTGAAAGTGCTTTTGCGCAGCTCTTTCAGCAGTGCTTTCACACAGTCTATATGGTTAATATGGTTAATATGGTAATATGGTTAATATGGTTAATATAATATGGTTCTTTAGGCATAATTTAGAAGCATGAAAGTTGCAACTTTAGAGGTAGGTGTTGCAAAAATAAATTTTGTAGCGTAGGGCGGCTACCCAGTACTATTTGAAGAGCTAGCTATTTGAGTTCTACAGGATATAAAAGCATTTTAGGGAAATAAGTCTGTCAAAAAGGTAAAAACAAGTACTCAAAAGTCTTTTAGAAACCAATTGACAGTTAACAGATGTGCAATTCAGAAGACTTCGAAACCCATTCAGCGCTTCAACGATGATTAATTTTACCATTGTTCACAACTATCATTATACCATCATCTGTTTTTATTCATATCTCAAGTCTCACGAATTTGGCTTATACAGTAAAAATACTGAGAAACATTGACTTTAAAAATAATGATCATCGTATTACAAATTATACTCTCCTAACTATGTCATCTGATTAGAACAATGTGAGTTTTTCATAATCTTAACCAATTATTATAACTTTACCAGAATCATATAGTTATTTAGCTTTTAATTAAAACTTTTATTATAGATACTCCCGAAGAGGAGAATAGTGGATTCTCGAACCGTTGGGACCCCGAAATAAATTTGTCCGAAAGAATTGGAGCAACTTTTTTTTTGTTTTTTACCTTCCTATGATGGCATGATTTTCTCACCAA
The DNA here is from genome assembly GCA_032362435.1 of Melikaiella ostensackeni. Taxonomy (NCBI): domain Eukaryota; kingdom Metazoa; phylum Arthropoda; class Insecta; order Hymenoptera; family Cynipidae; genus Melikaiella; species Melikaiella ostensackeni. Next base: position 7,536 of record JAUMHM010083366.1, read on the forward strand.
TTATGCACTGGGAACGATCCCGGTGAAAAGCTTCCAATAAAACTGAATTCAAATGAGATAGAATATTTTCGGAATTTAAACATTTTGAACACTTAAATAGTCCCGCCCTTACCGGTTTTCTTCTGCTAGAGAATTTTTTGGCATTGCATTGAACAAACTTTTAGTTAAGCGATATTATTGATATCAAACGGTGCAATAACTCTAGGGATGGACGGCGCGACGGTGTCCATGCAACCATCCTCAGTCCGAGTTTCAAAAGGTAAATTTTTTCAAATTTGATTGTATCCCAAACTGGGGTGGGGTACGTTTATCGATTTTAGGGTTGTCATTGAAGGGTGCAACGCACCCTTCAAACGCACACAGGGCTCAAAGATCATATGTGACCAAATTCTGGGTTTTTAGGTCAAAAGTAAAAATGTCAAGCTTCAATTTGAGATGCTTTTGAATTCTTTTAATTTTTTCATTCAAAATTGTTTTCGAAAGCAGATTAATGCAAACGCCTGGAAACTTAAGGACATATGAAATCAACTAAATCGCCATTCATCTGCTGCAGTAAAGGTGGAAATATATTAAAAGCTTGTACCCACTCTTACAGCACCAAGATTTTTGAGAATATCCAGTTTATGTCCAAAGATATCCTGTGAACATCGTAGATATATTTTCTGGATAAATGCTAGATATTCCAACAAGACAAAAAATTCCAGATATCTCCTTGCGATTACCCAGGATACCGTACGAATATCCCAGGGATATAGAAATTTCTATATGTCCAGCAGATATCTCTAGGATATCCACAGAATATCTTGTAATATAAAAATACATAATGTTCAATTCTTTGAATATCAAGTTTTGTCTTCTAAATATGCTCATTCAGAAAAAAAGGGATTTTAACCAAACTACTTCTTTCTCAAATGATTTCCTTATTGTGTACTTTGATACTCTATTTCGAAAAATACAAAGTGCCTAGTCGTTCAGCTCTTCTGACGAATGACCCAAGCTGAACGGACACTTCACTCTCCACCTGCCAGCTCCACCAACCAAGTTTTCAAGATTTTCGCTCTTGGTCCCAAAAGGCTGGTGACTAGTTACGGCCTGAAAAATAATTAATTTTCATTGAAAAAAATTTGGCGGGCAGCTCGCACACTCGCGTAAATATTAACTACACTTGCGTAAAAAGTGCTACATTGAGTTTTGACTGAAGCAAGTTTATATTGGGTTCAGTCAGGCAGGGCGGGTACACCAAGTAATTCTGTTATAGAAGAATAAAGCAGTGCTCGAACTTTTACGAACTCTTCACTTACATAAATTGTAAGCTTTAGCAAAGGGAAAAATCGAAGACAATGTTGCATCACTAAATATTATTTTCAATTCAATTTCGGATACAAGGATATCAATTATTATAAATAAGTGCCTTACATGATCTTTATATTCGCACAGTGCACTTTATGAATAATTAAATTGATCAAATGTTGAGTTTTTTTCAAATAAATGTAATTCTGACAACTCTATACAAGTAATTGAACTGGCAGTGAGTATTAATGGATTTTTGAGGTCGCTCATTGCGAAACTGAGATTCAAGTTTCAAAATTCAAAATCACGGATCCAATATGACGCACTCAAAATGTAAGAATGGGATCATTTTCTTCAAACTCAGTATTCAAGGCTTTGCGGCTGCTGATTTGAAATAATAGACATAATATGGCAACAGATTAATAAATTGACGAAATAGAAGTCGATTAGGTTTAATTTTTATCTTTTTATTTGCGAATTTTAATATTCAATGAAAATACTTATTACATATATTCATTTAGAAATTTCAATTCAACTGTAACACTAATTGTCGCATTAGATCTATCTACAAAATTTAATATCGTATATCAAATTTACTATACGTATATGTTTATTATAATACTTTCATTACATTACATACTTACATTCATTACAAATTCGGGCTAAATGTACGGGTTCTAAGTTTTAAAATATTGTATTTTATTTTCCATTTTTGGAAACGGGGTGGAAACGGGATTTGGAAAAGGGGTTTCAGGTCATGTTTACTCTTGAATGATAATATTGAAGGGTGCTCTACAACAGTGCATTATACACCACTTTCCATAAGGATCATTTTGTGCCTATATTCATATATTACATGACCCTTATGACAAGTGGCGCATAATGCACTGTTTAGAGCACGCTTCAATTGAATATATAGATAATAAATCATACAATTTGAGGGAACTGAAATGGTGGAGAGGGTGTGACTAATTAACCACCACTCACTCAAAAATGTTGCTAATTTAATAAAAAGACAAATTTCTTCAGATACATTTAGCCCGGTTTCGTAGATAGAGCTGAACGTACAGAATATCCGTACGCTTAGATATTCTAGCCTAGACACTCTCTAAATATTTTTCTGTACTCTAAAGTATTTGAATCAACAATTAATATTATTATTTTAAGCTTCTGTAACGCTTTCTTTCCCTCGCCCCTTCCTAAACCTTAATCTTTTAAATTTTATTATTCGTGAATTCACGTAACCAGCAGGTTCAAAAGTGCATAGACAGAGTTAATTCAAGTTAAATTACAATACGATGTTAATGAGCATTGCAGTCTTGTTAATTTACTACTTCATTCACAGTTAATTTTACAAAGGAAAAGGGATGTTGAAGCTTAGAAATTAAAGGATCATTAGGTACCGCCTTACATATAGGTATTAAAACGTATTTTGATAAAATGTTAAGCTTAAATAAAAATATATATTTAGTTCCATTATCCGAGATTTTAAACTGAAACATCCATATATTCAACTTGTTGTTAGAGCGCACGCGCAATTCGCAGTGAGTAAAAAATGCTATCGTCATTTGTCGGACCCTTGAGAAAGCTCATAGTCAAGGTCGACTTGCATGAAGAATAGACGTTAGGAGCCCAAAGTAATTAAACGAAAAGTGAGCATGTTTGCGGATAAAATTACACGCCCAATTTTCCCGAACGCGAGCGTGGCGGTGTTGTTCGAATTGTATGGCAAACTTCTGAAAAAATTGAAAGAAATTATACGAATAATTAATTATTTATGAAATTATTATGCCATATATTGAATAATAATTACTTCAAGATAACAAATTTTCGATTAATACGCGGCTATATTGTCATACATTTCAAACAGTAAAGCCACGCTCGGGAAGATTGGGCATGTAACTTCATCTGCAAAAGTGCTCGTTTTCCGTGAAGTCAATGTACAGTACTTTGTGCTCCTTATGTCTATTCTCCATGGCCGTTTCGTGTCATGAGTTCAATTTGTAAAAAAATGATGATTATTGATATTTTGACCACAAATATTGATATTAATGGTGTAAATTGTTTGTGTGAACTACAATAGTCGAAAGAAGTGATATTCTCTCTCCAGATAAACCTTGGACATGCCGATTATTCTGTTTCGTGGTTATGTATACGGTTTTCAATATCTACAGATTACAACCCCTAACATCCTGCATGGATATCCTCTAGCTAAATATTAAATTTGATAACCATGAACATCTAGATGTTACGGGTAAATATCCATTTTTCTCCGTGATCTCACAGTCCGATAGGTTGAATAACGGTCAAATATGATTATCAGCATAACTTCTTTTACAGTGTACGATTCATGGGTATAAAAATGTACACTATAGTTTTCTGCTTTTCACCCTACTAGCCATGAAGCTATAAGAGCACTGTGGCCTATTTTGCAGGAATTATTGTTTGTCGTTTTCACCTAATCCAACCTTGGTACAGAAAAATGCAGTCCCTTGGTTTAACAAAATTGCATAAAAATAAATCTTCAACCGTGGGTCAGTTTAAGGAAAATATTCTTTAGGCTGCAGTTTTTAATACCAAAAGATTTAGGCTATACTTTGTTGCAACAGAATTGTTTGAAAATATGCCAAGAAATGAAGCAATAGCTCAATTTTTTCGATTACGTAGTCTTAAACAATGATGCAATGTTTTCCCTGTTACTTTGGGCTTGCAACGATCACAACACGATGAACAGGAAGACGAATGCATACGATTCTTTTCAAGCGCGGTTGAATGCAAATTTTTATTCTGCTCACCCCGATATTTTTCATGTTCATAAGGACCCTTCTGGCTTTTAAATTGAAACCGACGTAATAATCAAATTTGCTCAAAAAATCACGAAACAACCTAGATGTGATGCGCTGAAGGAGCAAGCCTCTTTAAAACAAAATTTTTGTCAATTGAGTACTAATATCATGATTCATAGGAATAATTGTAGAAATTTTTCACTTTTCTGTCACCGTAAATAAGGTTAGATGTTATAAAGTTAAACATTTCGTACTAATCTCACAGAACACCAGAAATAAGAAAGTGTCGACTATTGTAAAATCAGTGTACATAAGTGTAACATTTTCTACAAATTAGGTAATGTTGTGGAGGTTGACGATCTTCGTGCATTATAGATATAATATTTCGAGGATGCAGGAAATTGCTTGAATTCTTCAGTGTCAAGTCGTCTAGTTGAACCGGAATCCTTGTCCATTTTGATCCGTAGGTTATGTGGCTTATCATATAGTGCACGAAGAAAGTTTTCCTGAAATATCCCAATGATTTCACCCTTGGAATTCAATAAAACGCGATGTTTTTCGCATGGTTTCATTTTGCGAAAATTTTGGCCTGCATATCTTATATAAGCTTTAACATTTTCAGGAAAAGTGTATGATGGTAGTACTATTCCAGGCTGTACAGGATTTATATACTCTCCGAGAGCAGAACGAGGCTTGGCAAGCATCATGACAGGAGAAGGTCTACCATGAGTAGGCCTGGCAGAAGAAACAGGCACGATATCAGTCTGGAGCCTAGCAGGAATCTGAGGCTTGGCAGGAGTCTGAGATCTGGCAGGAGGCTGAGACCTGACAGGAGTCTGAGGCCTGGAAGGAGTCTGAGATCTGGCAGGAGTCTGAGGCCTGTCAGGATAATAAAGTCTGGTAGAGGGATGAGGTCCGCCATAGAAAGATTCGTAATTTGTGGGTACGCCATTAGGTAAAGTGTCGAACTGCGCACTTAATTCTGTGGGAAAAAATAGAAATGGATACATTTTAATACTTGATAGTATATTGTGCAACATGTTGGAAATATAGGTGATTTCAAACGAGTGCAGCAATCACACGAGTTATCGCCTATATCTCCAACACGATGTACACATTATTTTGTCCATATAACCGCAGACGGGAAATGCGGATATGGAGAGAGTTGAGAGACAACGAAGTTATCGATTCGTCAATCCATTTACAAATTATCAACTTCAGTTTGGAGGTTTTGTTTTACTTTGTCAACGCGGTACCCAAAGCTCACATCAGACGGCTACACTATCGAATTGCTTTTTCCTTACACTAAATTCACTTCTCTCACTCACTTTTCCCACTAGTGGGGGAATTATGATTCTTCCACGGACACGCCATCGACCGAGAAATCGACAACTTCGTCGTCTGTCAACGAGCCTCCAAAGTCACATTTTCCGCGCAAGTATTAGACTGATGATATTATTATAGATGCATATATAATCAATTATGCATACATAGTAGATGCATGAATCCAAGGAAAGCGAACGATTTAATCGATTCCATTTCCATAGAAAATTCTGTGAAAATCAACTAAAAACGTTTGCGTATTCTTTACAATTTTGAGGTTATGTTCTTATTTTTTTCTGGTATTTTCTCTACAAAATTTCTATGTTTACACACAGAGAAATGTCCTTTTGTATCAAAAGGATGTTTCTTATCTATAAAATTGTAAAGAAGATGTTTTTTGATTTGGCATTAGGGTCTAGAATTTTTTCAAATATTC
>JAUMHM010083367.1:0-13369 GCA_032362435.1 Melikaiella ostensackeni
GCTAAAATTTGTGTCCATTGCAGAAGGGCCAAATATGAAAGTGGTGATGTAGATTCTCAAACATCTCGTAATTTATCGAATGTTAGTCAAAACGATGTCGATATGGATCAAAATGAATCTCTTAATTCTGATTCTTCAACATCATCTAAAGTTAATGGTACCGCAATAGTTCATTCACATAGAGAAATTGCATTAGAAAACATGTTAAGTGAATTGAAAGAGAAATTTTCTATCTTACAGATAAATGATCCTTGAAAATTGAGTATTCTTACAATAGTTCCAGAAGCATGGAGCGTTAATAAAATCGAAAAAGAATTCAGCTGCAGTAGGTGGATTGCAAAAAAAGCTCAAAATCTTAGAATTTCAAAAGGGATTTTACCAGACACTACACCAAAGACCGGTGAACCATTACCGGAATCTACTGTAGACAAAATAAAAGACTTTTATACTGATGATGCAAACAGTAGGATCATGCCCGGCCAAAAAGATGTTATTTCTGTAGAGACAGATGAAGACCGTTGTTTGATGCAGAAACGTCTCCTTTTATGAGATTTGAGGGGACTCTACGATAAGTATAAAGAAAGTCATGCAGAATTTCCAACGAGCTTCAGCGAATTCGCACAACTTCGCCCGAAACATTGCATTCTTGCTGTGCCCAGCGGAACTCATTCCATCGGCGTTTGCACGATCCATCAGAATGTTAAATTTATGTTGGATGCTATTGACATTAAGCAACTCATCCAGAATTCGGAAAACCTGATAAGTAGTCACAAAGGCTGCTTACAAGAAATCACTTGTAAGAATCATGGTGTGAATGACGGTGAAAATAGTAATGCAAATTGATTTTTTGATGAATGTGAAAATTGTCCAGGAACCGCGAGTTTTTCACAACTTCCGCAACAATTATTGGAAGGAGAAATAAATAAAATAAACTCTGCAAAAGAATTGTGTAATAAGTTATTGGTTTTGAAACTTCATTCATTCATCTTCAAACAACAGTCGCAGCACTTTAATTTAAGAAGAACAATCTGGATGTGGGTGAAGTTCTGATTGTACTGGATTTCAATGAAAATTAAAAGTACGTAGTTCAAGATGCATCAAAAGCGTTTCATTTCAATAACAACCAATTTACTGTATTTCCTATAGTATATTACTATAAGGAGAACTCAGAACTGAAACACAAGAGCATAGTATTCTTATCAGATAGCACACACCACGATACAACTGCAGTTTATGCAGTCCAAAAAATGGTGGTACCACATGTGGAGCGAAGTCTTTGCGTCAAAAAAATCATTTATTCCAGCGATGGTGCGAAACAATATTTCAAAAATAAGTTTTAAATGGTTAATTTCATTCGTCATGAAGAAGACTTCGGTATCAAAGATGATTTGAGTTTCTATGCAACTGCGCATGGTAAAAGTGCTTCAGATGGTATTGGAACTCTATTGAGAAGAGAAGCAGCACGAAACAGTCTTCCATGTAAGCCAACTGAAGCCATTCTAACTCCTGAAAAACTTACTCACGTTCAAAAAGCACCCCAATTCGTGAGAGGCAAGCGTACTTACATTTAAAAAGCACCCTGATTCGTGAGAGGCAAAGGGGCTCACGTTCAAAAAGCACCCAGATTCGTGAGAGGCAAGGAGACTCACGTTAAAAAGCACCCTGATTCGTGTGAGGCAAAGCCACACACGTTCAAAATTACCTTGATTCGTGAAAGGCAAATAGTTAGTGAATTGAAAATTCGAATGTTTTGTTTACCTTCTGATGGTGACTAGCACATTGAGTCTGTTTTATTTTATTTGACGATCTGATCGTTGATTTGTGATCAGCGACCTGGCAAAGCCACAAGTCATCATTTCGAAGTCGATTTCATTCACTGAAAGCTGAAATGTTTGGAATAAATCCGCTATATTGGATTTGCCATGTCGAATTTTGATATTTTGACTGCAGAATCTCAATCAGCGACCACGAAAACCTTTTAGCAATCATTTACAAGCCGATTTCAGGAATTGACGTCACTGAATGCTGGATTGTTTGGCATAAATCTGCCATATTGGTTCCACCATCATGGATTCCGATATTCAGACTACATAATCGTGATCAGCGGCCTTGAAAACCCTCGTGTAATTATTTCCAAGCCGATTCGAGAAAACTTAGTTGCAGATCAAGGAGTAGAAGAAATCTTAACTGCATCCAAAGCCCGAGTAGTACCGCTATGAACGGTGACTATTCAAAAATTGAAATTGATGGCTGCTCTGCTTAGTGCGAGATTAACTCACACAACGATATTCGGAAGAAATTTTGGATTCCAAATACTAGAAGTTTTGTCAAGAAAATCACAACCGATTGTACATTTTGCAAAAAGAAAAATGTAAGCCAATTATACCCATTATGGGAAACTTACCGAAAGAGATATGATAAATTGAAGAAAAACTATCCACTGCCTGCGAAGTTAATAACTTTGGACCATTCCGAGTAAAAATAGGCAGAAAAATTGAAAAGCGATATGGGGTTCTATTCACTTGCCTGACTTCGCGAACAATTCATGCAGAAATTGCGCATTTATTAATTGTGGATTGCTGCATGATGTTGACAGGAAGACTTCTTGCTCGTCAAGGACATGTTCTTTAAATATGGTCTGACAATGGAATTGATTTAAAAGGGGCTAAACGAAAATTGGTAAGAGCTTTACAAGAAATAGGTGAATAGTAGCCAGTGAATAAAATGGCAAATGTTGGAATTGAATAGAAATTTATTCCTCCAGGTTGATCTCATATAGGAGGATATTGGAAGAGATCCATTGCTTGCTTTACACGATCAATTCAAGTTATTCTAAAGCTTTCAACTAAGAAGTCTTGCAGACGATATTAGCTGAAGCAAAGTATATCGTGAACAGCCGACCTTTGACTTATCCAGTTACTGACAGTGACGATTTATGCAGCATATCGCCCAACAATTCTTTAGTTAGTTAATCGGTTAACATAGAATGCCCTGGGTTCTTTACCAAAAATCATGAAGTGCATGAGAAACAATTGCGCATTTCTCAGTTCCTAGAAGACTGTTTCTGTAAAAGATAACTCCGCGAATATTTGCCAGCCGTGCTATCACAAAAGGAATAGAGAAAAGAAACAGAAAATTTTGAATAGGAAAATTGGTACTGATTGGTAAAGAAATATTCCTCGTGCAATGTGGCTAATTGTTATTATAATGAAGATTCATCTTGGAGAAGATCATGCAGTTCGTGAAGCTGATCCCCAAACATCTACCGGACAATTCCGAAGACGCGTAGTAAAATTACACCGATTGGGAATTAGTCCTGACAATAATGTTTCCGTACCAGCGGGAGAATGCGACGGCATAACGGAGTAAGTTTAATTTCAATGTCAATTTGGAACTAGCGTCGAATGAGTTTAGATGCAACTTTCGTACATTATTGAATTTGTACGAGTATGTTATGTTTTGGAAAGGTTCTGTCATAATAAGTTTTATTTTAATTAATAGAACGTGGCCTTATATCTAAACAACAAAGACTTCTGAAGAATACAGGTACATATATTTGTCGGACTCGTGACATTTTTCGATCTACTAGTCATTATATATGTATGGAAAAGTTAACTAATCACCAAGCTTCGGTTCAGCGACGCCGGACCTCTGCAGGGTACACATTTATTTTTAAGAAGCGAACATTTCAGCCTGAAGAATGAACATTTCTTGATAAAAAGAGTTACTAAATATGGTAATAAATACAGATACTAAAATATGATGAATCTCTTACAGTTTGAAAAACAAAGACTTGAACTAAAATTCGCAGTGAATAGAGACGAAAGATATTAGTTGATGAAACGGAAAGATAATAAAGTAATTATATATATAGAAAAAAGTTGGTCAAGCAACCACAGCAGATTCCTCCTGAGAGACACTGCCACCCAGGAAAATGACACTGGCTCCCAGTAGAACCGCTGTAAATCACATCCATGGCCATGCCTCACAAAAGTGAGATGGGTGACCACATGGTACGATGGAATCACGGTCGAGAGCCGGTGAAACCCTCGCGAGTCTTAAGGAAACGGAGCGACCCAAAAATGACAGCTCTCTGCATCTATCTCGCAAGTGCCTTGACATTTTTCTGGCACGACGGTATGGCTTGGAGGTTACGAGCCAGTGATGGTTTTCTACCTCCGAGAGCACTGATGACAAGGACAATCATTCAAGACGAATATTCTTCGTACACTCCCCGCAGCTCCCGTATAAGGTCACAATACCTTTCTCCCTTTTCCTTCTCCTTAACTATGATGTTGGTATCTTCGGGGCCGAGAATTCGATCACAAACATCTTTCGTTTCTCTTTGTTAAGGAGTACAATGTCAGGCCTCAAGTGCACAACTTTCAGCCTGAAGTCGAAGTTCGAGTCAATTTCGCAGAACTCATTCTCGACAATTGAATCTATCTCTCTGGGAGCGTTTGGCGGGGCAGGGTCACGATTACCTCGATAAGAAAGACAAAAATGGTAATAAAGCACTCTTAGGGCCACATTATGCCTCTGGAGATACGTCGATCGCGCCTGAGTGGGACGCCCGGATAGAATGTGCCGTAGGTGCTCAGAATCTGCATGACCCAGTCTGCACTTGTCGCTGGCAGCTTCTTCCAGTGAAATGCGGCTACAGTATACCAAGGTGAAAATGACACCGTCCTGACACGCGAAAATGAAACCCCCTGTGCCTGAATGAAGTCTCAGGAGAGGATCTCTTCCATTTGCCACGATGTGAGCTGTACCCAAGATAATTCGGTCATAAAGACACTAGATATTTAGAAGTCCGCGTCCGCCTTTACGGCGTGGGATGTATAAGCGCGGAACGGAGGGGTTGATATGCAAGCTCTTCTGTATATGCACGATCGTACGTGTGGCGATATCGAGGGCCGTAAGCTCGTGCTTCGTTCATGGAATCACCCCAAATGAATAGAGTAGAACATGAACGGCAAGCATGTTACTTGCAGATACCTTGTTCGATGCCGACATATTGGAAGGACAAATCTGTAGAAGGAGATGCTTGAATCTGTTTCGGAGAGCCTTCTCCACTGACGTTATATCCTGTATTCGGCTCTGTGGCACGCCTAGGTATAGGTAGGTCTCTCCAGCATGAAGGTGTCTAAGAGCGCTCTTGTGCGCGAGTCCACGGTCATCACTAGCGCTAGCAAGTCGTCCCCGCTTCAAATGAATCTCAGCACACTTGTTCAATCCGAAGTTAATACCAGTTTCTCGTGTGTATCCCTCAATGGTCCTTAGAGAATCCTTGAGATGCTGTGTTTCAGGAGCATAGATCTTCAAGTCATCCATATAAAATATATGAGTGACCTCATGCTCACAATTATCAGATCCACTGCAGAGGTACCCATAAGATTTGCGTAGCAAGAGAGATAGTGGCAAAATTATGATGCAACAGAGCAAAGGGCTCATGGTGTCACCCTGAGAGACTTCCCTTTGGAAATTGACGCTGTTAGTTGTCACACGATGTTTTTCAGACGAGAGAGTAAATCTAGTTTTCCAAAGGGACGCCAATCTCTCTATGCATCCCACTGTGTATGAATGAACCTTCAAGCTTTTCAACAGACAGATGGTAAGTCTATGTGGGTTGAATTTGTAGCTTTCTGGTAATTAATTCAGGCAATCGACGGATTGCAATTGTAGGCTGCAGCGTCCTCGCGGATTCTTCTGTCGATTAGCAGGTTGTTCTGACGGCCTGCCACGCCTCCCTTCAATCAGCGTTGTACGTTGATCTATCTCCACAAAGGTCCAATTGTCCGAACAATCCTGTCAATCAGGATAGCTGTAAAAATCTCACACAGCGTGTTCAGGCAAGTTATTGGCCTGTAGATCCTTGGGTTGGACAAGTCGCCTTTCTTTGCTAGTAGTACAGTGCGTCCTTCACCAGACACTGCATAATGGGCGTCTCCGACTTTGAATGTAAGGTGAAGATCCGGGCCAGATGTTGGTGTGTAGAAGTAAATTTCTTCCACCAAAAGTTCTTGATACCATCCGGTTCGGCAGCGAAGAAGTTCTTCGTGACCCTCAGTGCCTTCTTCACCTCTTCGGCAGCGATTGGTGAACATTGTATCTCGGGCGTGATGAGATTGTTGCACAGCCTATTGTAACGCATGATGTTCTCAGTGCCTTCATGTAATTGGTGCTGAACTTCGTAAATCTCTCTCCAAAAAGTCTCTACCTCATCAGACGTAGGCCGATTATTAACAGAAACAGGGGGATCGCGGAAAAGGCGCGATGGGTCAGCGAGAAACTGTTGATTCACTCCGACCCATCCCTTTCTCTTCTGTATTCTCCTCCTGGCGTCAGATAACACCCGTATTTTGTCAACAATGTACTGCTAGATAGTCAGCAGCTGCGACTTTTTTAATGTGTGATAACGGATCCTATGTTCGTGAGCGAACTTTTGGACCTTGATCGAATAAGGCTTACCAGATGTTATGTAGTCAATCACACTCTGAATACGCGACGCATTCTGTCTAGCTCAGCCAATTCTCTTGTTTAGTTGATGCAAACGCCTTTTGGTCTTTCGCTCTATCTTCGGCTTTACCCTTCGATTTGAATCGGCCTAAGCTCACGCCGCATCAAAAACTGAACAAGTGATGGTCCAGAGGTCGGACTCCTCCGAGAGATCCTCACGAAGGGTGTCATCCGTTTCAGCTAGATCTTGGGGCTTAGAAGGAAACTGGATGTTAATGTTTCTTGTCGTCCTGAAATCGTCATCATCTCTCGGGGGATGCCTGATTTCCGCGGATTGTCTTAATGTCGCTTTCACTTCTTTGCCCGGTATCCCAGAGACACCGTGAAGGACACCACACCCAGGTGCCATTCAGCTTCCGGCACGGTTGTTCACGCCTCAGCTTGAGAGCTTCAGTATCGTCCTTGGACAATTGTCCCCCACTACTCATAAACTTCTCTTATTTTAATGAATTATATATATATATATATATATATTCATGCGCATGCGCATCCATCAAATTTTGGTGTAAATATTTGTTTATTTATTAACCTCTAAACGTATGTCAGAGACGTCTGAAGATTTGAAAAATTACAGTCGCATTTATTTTATGATGATCGTGACAGATATTAAAGTAGATTTATTTTCGTGAATTCATGATTCATTTATAATTTATGTACTTATAGATTATTTGACCTTTTTGGATCATTTAAATGAACGCGGGTGAAGCAGGAACTCATTTTCACAAGTTTTTGGGACTGAGTTTCGTGGATGATTGCAGAGGTGATATTGCTGAAGATCCTTCAATCCTAGAAAGTTATTTTCCATTATGAGGGTCTAGATCCTTTGGGGTTCATCTACGGCTATATGTATGAATTTGGAATATATAGGGTTAGTGCAACGGTCTCCGTACGCGTATCAGTGGTCAGGCTGATATTTATTCTCTTTTAAGCGAATTGTTATTACTTTATAAAAGATCAGTCATGTGTTACAGATTGGCATTTATTTTCTATCCTATTTTTGACGATTCCCAAGATGTCATACATTTTTGCATGTTGCCTTCCAAACGTGGTTTCCAACCTTAGAATCGTCGTCCGACAACCTGTATATTCATCCTATGGCCCCGAACAGAGTTTTTTTTTAATTGTTTGAGGTACGGGTACTGAGCGAATGTTGTAAGGGTGATAGTTGATTTTGTCTAGAAGAGGTGTATTCCGATGATCGGAAAGAGTGATTGTACCAAATTCAAGTACTACTCGAATTTGGAAGGATGTAAAAAGCACTCAATATGGACAGGGGCCGATCCAATCAAAGGTAGGAATCCAAATCAAAGGTAGATTTGACCAAAACATGCTTGATGGTGTCCACATGGGTGAGGAGTCGAACAGATTTTAAGCTATGCTTGGAGGCGATCAAAACTCTTACGCTTAGTGTACGTATTTCGTGAAACTATTACACTTACAACGAGAGACATCGTAATTGATAAATCCTAGTTCAGTAGAGTGAATGTCGCTATTAAGCCAGGATTTAGAAAAAAAATGTGCGTGGAAAACACGTGCGTCAGAAGTGAATTTTCAGCAACGACAAAACAATGCAAACATCGTACTACTAGCGCAATAATTGAAACGACATTCATTACACATAAAATATACATGCTAACTAATTGTAACAAATGTTTCATTGCAAATGTATGTTTTATGTGTAGTGTATGCTGTTTCAATTATTGCGCAGGTAGTGAGAAGTTTGCATTGTTCCGTCGTTGCTGAAGTTTCACTTCTGACGCGTGTGGCTTCTACGCACATTTTTTTCTCTATAGATTTAGTAAATTATTACGAATATGTGTCAACACATTTCCGTGTCGGCTACACCGTTTAAACGTTCTTGTACTGACGCACGACGTACGTTTGCATACCGCGCAGCGAGAGCCTGAGCGACACTGGAGGGGCAAGTGTTAAATTCAGACCGTAACCATTTCACTGGGAGCGTCGTCGTTCTGCCAGCTCACAACGCATGTATAGAAGTTTTATTTCAATAATAAAATCAACAGTCCAGGAGGGATACGCGCGGTGTAAGTTGTGTAATTTAGTTCGTACGCTTCTGACATTCTGATAATAGATGGTTATCAGCTGGCTGTGAAGGAGTGTTTGTGCACTGCTATCACCATGAGTAGGAGAACAGTTACTTACGCGCGTGCTTGTTTGTCGTTTACCGCTGCTTGACTTTGTAGGTGTGCAATCGTCCCCACCTTCGCTATTCTAGGGATTCCGTGACGAAGCCTCCATTTAAAATTCGCTTCTCTCTCTTGACGACGCTCGCCTAGGATTCTCTTTAGCTCCAAAATTTCTTCTATTTGGATCACACGGGACGTGGTTTTGGTTGTGTCTGCAAATATGTGCTAAGTATATTACTTAAATCTTCTCAGTTATACATAATATAATAGTTTGGCTATTGACAAATGAATTACATCTGGAGGTCCGGAAAGTGTTAAACATTATCTTGGTCAGTACCAATGCTCTCCGTCAAGATGACCAGGAAGATGATTATGGTGTGTATTAATCAGTAATATAACCATATTCAGTGAAATTATTTGAAGAATTTTACGACCGCATCAAGGCCTGGCACGGCCGTTCCCCCTGCCCTCGGCTCCCCGCTCGGGCCAACACTTTCGATGAAGATTATGCATTTTTAAACATATTTTTCATGGTCTTAGTCTCAAGTTTCGGTCTGCATTTTACGAACGCTACATGCGAATACTATTCTTTATGTAATAAAGAAGCCAAACCGGATACCATCACTTGAAAATATACATTTTTCAATTTAGAATTATCGACTCTGGCAGTGTGTTGGACAGATATTATTGGTCTTGAGATTGAATGATAATGAACTTAGGGCATCCGTACTTGATCCTAGATGAAAATTTACTTTTGCAATATCACTTGGAATGGAAGGTTCTAATGTCTCCCCTAATGATTTACATTTTTTCTTTGTACATTAGGGTGGTTCAAAACGAGAAAATGTTCGAATTTCGTTTGCGGGAATGGCTCATTTTATGAGGTTCCCAAAAAAAGAAATTACGCATTTTTTTTCGATTGCATAATACTAAATGGTGTTGCCCAGCCCCTCTGTTTCCCGATAAGAATAAAATGGTGAAAACCTCCATATTTACAAATATGAGACTGGAAGGCGTACATTTCAATAAACTGAATTTCAAATTACAGGAACTTCTTAAAATCATTTTTCCGAATATGATGTATCCATTGATTTTTTATTTTGACTCCCTTCCCTAACTCCTTCCAGCATGCCCCAAAAATGACCCTCTGAACGAGGATCAAGTATCTTATGGTATATTGCTCGTAAATATTACTTTTGTGTAATTTTTTTATCACAGATCATTTCAATGGTCTGATTATAAAGTTTCATGTATTTTTATTTGTTATTAACTATGAATGCTTTAAACCATTCTCATTAGTTCAAACAATTCTTTTTCACACTTTGTTTCAAATTATCGGTACCCTCACAACAAAATAAACTAATTAGGCAATATATAAAATCACTACGGTCAATTCACTTTGTTGTTAATCGTTTCAACAACTTTTTACTTTTCAAATGTAGCTGTTGACTGCATTTGATATATAAACGAAAGCAATGATTCGACGGTCAGTTAGAATGAAATTAGGAGTACGAGAAGAAATAATGCTGCGTTTAGGGAAAAGAAGATCGTTAATTCCACCTTTTCACACCATGAAAAGATGTCTCTGTTAGTTTGTACACATTAGTAATTAAAAAAGCGCTACTAGTGCAAGCAGAAGTCTAAAGCACAGTAAGTAGAATTAGTATGCATTAGTAGGCAAAAGAACAAATGTATATACAAAATGAGTAAAAGTGTTCGTACAAGGTAAAGCGACTCGGTCCGGGTCAATAACAGTACTACCTATCCCTCTGGCCCTCTCAAGTACTCAGTTCCCCGGAAAGGGTGAGGGGACAGAATTTTCAGGGCCGTACACGTTTCAAAATCACACTGGACCATGAGAAATGAAGTTAAAATTTTAAACATTTTCGCCCACCTTCGTGATGGCTTCACGAATAACTGTTGTTGGTGGACTTCGATTTACAATAATAAACCTTGGGCATCAGGCCGCCATTAGAGACACAGAACGAATTTGAGCATCCGACCCTGGATGTATCTGAACCAACCGAGCCAGAGGCCACTTATTAGGAGGAATTTAAGAAAATGTGCAGGAGTCTGCGCTACAAATCGCTGGGATCATCCGTCCAAAATTTAATCGGCCTAGAATTGAGACATGCCTCCACTTGTGCGAAAAAAGTTGACAGTTCCTTGAAAGTTAAAGTAGTATTTCCGATCACACGACGGAGATGGTGTTTGATTCTCTGGATGTTCGATGGGTACTCACTGCAGAACCTTATATACGCGTGGAACCCATTTTTTCAACGTGAAGTCTCCTTCTTGGAGCAACAGGTCCACCTGTCTGCCATTCTTTGAGCTGTGCCGACGTCATCAGTCTCTAAGAGCACATCATTCACATAGGTTTTTTTCTTTCGAATTTCAGTAGCGAGGGAGTAGTTATCACCCTCATCTTCCGCCTACTGACGCAGAGTACGTACTGCTAGATACACAATGATGTGGTAAGAAGAAACACTTGTTGGGTGAAAGGTGCTCCACTTTAGAGACCAGCTTGGTCTCTTGCAATTCCACTTACTCCTTGATAACGCCAGAGTATTTCCTGTGTGATTCGGGGTCCCGTCGGAAACATCTTTCCATCTGGACAAGAGCCCGGTAAGCTGCCGCTCTCAAAGCTCTTTTATTCGGGGAGCGATCCTTTAGAGGTGGTCGCACGATGTAGTGTTCATCGTGACTTCGTTGATGAGCGGAGTGAAAAAGCTGCGCGCACTTCTCTTCTGCCAGACTATGTTTAGTGATCGTCAAAGGTACGTCTTCCTGGACGACAAATCCCTATAGCGAGTTCAGTTGTTCCTAGTCGCTCCTCAACAACAGAAGAATAGACCTTTTCCCCCAGAATCATTTCCGTGATTCCACCCGTTTCTAAGAAAGGGTGTGCCAATTTTAAACTCCTGGGACGTTTTCAATCATCGATATGTATATCATCAGGCGGTACATTTATATCACCTTATGGTGAGCTTAGATAAATGATTGCTGTAACCATGAAAGTCTTTTGAGGAGTCGTTCGAGAGCGAACCTTTATTCGGACCAGTTCTCCGGTGGGTCTCGTTTTCAGATTGCCCGCATTGAGCGCCCAGATGATAACTGATTGTATCGTACGACTCAATCGCTGGACAAGCGACTCAGAAGGAAAAGATGCCTCAGCCCCCTGGTCCAGCAGCATTGAGTTCGATGGAGACTTTCATCCGAACCCTCAGTGTCGACAAGAGTCATAGCCAGCAGGACAGTTCCATCCAGTCACATTGATGGCTGAATGTGGCGAATATTGGCAGTATCTGTAGAGTTAAGCAGATAATTGGAAAAGCGTAAGCGAACGGGGCTTAGAGAGTAAGAGCTGGTAGGATTAGGGGGAAAGAAAGTAGTTTCTGTGGAACCAAGTAGTAATCTGGTATCTTGGGAAGGTGAGTGCAGCATCGTACGTTGCCTTCCGTTGCAGGTCTGGCTGCGCCTCACAGAAGGACAACTGCACAGCATATGCTTACCAAGGCAGTTGTAACAAGGATTATGCTTTCTTACCAACTTCTTCCTCTGCTTGACATCACTCCATCGGAAATTTGGCCAAAAAATAATGGAATGCTTGCCTTTGCATAAGGAGTACGACAATTCTCTGAGGGCAGCATTGCGAGCATGGGTCGTTTGACCACCCCTCTTACCCGTTTGGAAGCGAGTACTGTCCTTGGTAGCAGAAAAGACATGAGATATTAAGCATTAGGTCACATTCTTCACGGCTTCAAATGTGCTGACCTTGCCTGTCAAAAATTGGTTGAGCGAATCGAAGGTAGGCTGTATATCCATAGGTCCTAGTTGATCCTCCTATGCCTTTTTAATAGTTTCGTCGAACTGCTAAGCTGTCATGTGGACAAACAGGTCGTTCCATTGATACGTGGGGCGTTTTAGTGGTGTCAAGGCCCCGATGACCTCGCAGGTATCGTTGAGCAAGGAGCGAAGTTCCGTTGAGCTTTCCTTACTCATTGCTTTCAGAAAAAACAACTTAGTCAAATAGCTGTTCACTAACATTCGAGGCGTTGTTGTATCACTTCCTTGAGGTCTGCCAGGCTAATTCAAATTATTCTTAGTGGTCGGGATACTAGTGATCAATTAGAGGGTTCCACACTCGCATTCAATTTGAGGCAATGGAGTTTGTGGAAAGAAGGCAGCTCCATATCCTTCCTCACCATTGAACTAAACAGATCACGGAAGACAGGCCACTCTACATGGACTCCCGAGCACTTGGGTAGTTTCAACCGACAAAAGGTCTTCTGCTTAATAATAACCGTTGGTGCTTCGGTCTCCCTTTTTTCCGCAGCGACTGCGAACATGTCCAGAAAGTCCATCATATAGGATTTGGCACCCTTGAGAGAAGAAGAGAAAGACTTCATCACATTAAAAAGAATTCAGTCTTTGGCACTCGAAAATCAACAGTTGGCATACACGTTGAAAACACAGCTGAGCAGTGAGGTAAACACGCGGCACATAGCGTACGAAACGGATCGATAGTCCAAATAGTCAGTCAACTCGTAACGCGCATTCCTAATAATATTAATTTTACCGACCGTTTTTATTTAATACGTCTCAAATTTTTTGATTTTTATCTACTTATCTATCTATCTATCTATCTATCTATCTATCTATCTATCTATCTATCTATCTATCTATCTATCTATCTATCTATC
>JAUMHM010083368.1:0-13369 GCA_032362435.1 Melikaiella ostensackeni
CCCACGAAGCCGCTGTCGCCAGTTAACGTAAACATGTGTAAACATTCGGTGTCAATTAATATCTTTGTTGGTTCGTTAGTTTATCGTTAGTATTTGGTTCATATCTCATATAAACATATCTCATAAAAACATATCTCAGTATAAACCTAACGTCCGGACTTCGCCTTATCTTAAGACTAAACGCAATTAGAATACATATTAAATCACATCAATTTCTTAGCCTTTGAGTCATGAATCGTACATACAAGTTCTAAAACTATTCCTAACCGGATTTCCTGCGATCTGAGATTATTAATGTTCATTCCCAATATTCTGATATACTTTTAAATTTGTATGTTTTTCTTTCCCGCAATTTTCCGCTGCCATCTAGTGACGAACGAGCGAGTCTATAGTCGCTCGTAACACCCTCCCCCTTATATTTAAAAATTTTAAATTCCTAAATTTTGTAGACTCTAAAACTTGTAAAATATCCTGCTCATGTCCCATGCGCGAAGTATAGGCTTATGATTCTCAAACTATCCTTTCTATGTCCCATGCGCGAAATGAACATATGCGCATGCATCCTCGCGCTCACATCCACGAATTTCGATTATATCCCGCCAAATTCGTCGACCGTTAGAGGATTTGGAATAACATTTCGATCATGAAAAATCTTAATTGTTTGTAGTCTAAGTTTACTGACATGAACAATTTTATTTCTTCCGTTGCCCAAATCTAATTCGACATTCAAATCAACAAAAATTCGCGTAATATTATAAGGACCTGAGCAGTCACTCTCAAGTTTTAAAGATTTCATGTCTTTCAGAAGATAAACTTTACCTCTCACTACGTAATTTGAGATGCTCAATTTTTGATTGCAGTATCTCATGGATCTTTCTTTAGTTAAAAGTAGTCTTTCTCTTGCCTGGCTTTGATTTTAACTAGTTTCTTTGTAGCGTTTGCAAGAATAAATTATAAGTCAATGGAACCTGTTCTTATGCAAATTCTGAAGGAATTCTAGATCTTTTTACCAAAGATCAACTCATGTGGTGTAAAACCTGTTCCCTCGTGTTTTTTTAAAGTATTATACGAGAAAATAGCGAATCGAATCCACCTGTCCCAGCTGTTTTTATCGCAATAATTTTTTAAATATTGAATTAAAACATGATGACTCTGTTTTGAGGATCCTAAACTTTGTGGGTGAAAAGCAGTTGATTTTAGTTGTTTAATAATATATATTCTACATAGAGTTGCCATGGCTTGACTTGTAAAATCACTACCCTGAACGGTATGAATTATTTCTGGGCGTCCAAGTCGTGAAAAGAATTCTTCTGCAAGGGCAATAGCTATTGTTGTTGATTTGGTATTTTTTAAAGGAATTCCATCTGAATACTTTGTGAGATTATCCTGAATAGTAAGTATGTATTTGTTTCCTGGTTCGGTTTCAGGTAAGGGACCTACAATGTCAATTTGAATTTTTTTGAAAGCTTTCGAAGGTGCGTCAGTGATTCTCATTGTCAATTGTGTTTTCATTCTAACAGTCTTATTAATCTTACAAGTCTCGCAGTTTCTTACGAATTCTCTAATTTGTTCGCGCGTCTGAGGAACGAGCATTTTTTGGGCTGTAATGTTAAATTAGCATTTTCTAAACGTTGCAATAAAGTTCTGAGTTTCCGTGTATGCTCCTCTAAAAAATTGGCATATATGACGATATCGTCCATATATACAAACAATTCCATTTTTACCTGATGAAAACCAGAAGCTAAGTCGAAGATGGAAAAATACTTTGCCTTACCTAGTTGATCAGGTATGTGCGTAATGTTAGGAAGGAGATAAGCATCGGAAATGGTTTTCTCATTGAGCTGACGATTATCAATGACCATCCCCACCTCTTGTTGCCTTTCCCCGATTTGAATTTCGGCAGATCGATATTGTCCAACGAAAATTGGTGCTTCATCTACAGTTCGGATAGCATGTTCTACTGAATTGGTAGACCCAAGTACAAGCCCCTTGATGAAGAATCGACAGGGAAATTCTGAAAATGATCCTATCAAGCTTGCCTTTTCTTCCCTATTTAAATCTGGGAACTCAAATGAATTTAAGACTTTGTCTAGAAGTTCCTCGTAACCTTTATACCTTTCATTTTCAGTTTCATCATATAAGTGGGACGAAGATTTTTCAGTAGCTTCGAATTCCTGTAATTCTACTTATGGTAAAATGATATCTATATCACAGAAGATAGTGTTTACCGCAAAAACTTTAGCAACACCATCTGCTGAAGTCAATAAATTTTCTCCAATGATAACTTCAGTACCTGCATCAATTTTGTTTAACTACCCTTCCTTTATTTTAGGATTAGTGACTCTAAGTGTAACTAATTTTCATGTTCATGTAGGCAGTTTGACTATATCAGTCTGAATATAATCAATATTTTCTAATTTCAGTCGTACCCCCTGATCTGAAAATGTCATAGTAGCTTTGTTTTCCTTTAAAAATTACTTAATCCCTAAGATGAATTTCTTCTACATGAAGATATAGAAAAATTTTCCTTAACTTAATGGGAAACTGGTTCCTTCCTTTTAATTTTATCGGTAACAACTCCACGCATTTTTGACCTAATGCGATTAATTCCCGTTGAAAAATAAACTGGAAAATCGATCATTCCGTGCATGCGTTACAAAAAATAATTTTTTCTAGAATAAAACACTGATAAGGACCCCCATCTGAGTCGAAACGAGGGTTGACTAGTAAAAAATCAAAGCATTTTTATATCTCGATCCTAAAACCATACGCGTAAAATTTCAATGGCAATATATATTACGAATAATAACACAAGCCGACAAAAATTAACATTTTTCCGTACCCAAAGACTGGACTAGGTGATCCTGAAGGACTTTGACGTCCTAAAACCGAATCCAATGTCCAAATTTTTCCTATACGTCAGGATTACGAGATATCCTAACCTAAAAGTGTAAAAATGGTCATTTTCAGTCATTTTTGAAACAATATCACGCGAGCAGCGATTTTTTTTCAACCGCTCACGCCATCGTTGAGTACTCCTTTTTGCCTTTTATTTCCATTTTCGATCAACTCGAAGCGATTTTTCTTTCTCCGGGATATGGCACATTAACCATTTCAGTTTCACACTAAAAAATTAGCAAAGAAGGCGAGGAAGGTGAATAAAATTGTGCTATTCGATTGATAAAGGGTTTGATGTCTTAAGGTTTTTGAGTTTGATGAATTCGAATTTGAGCTCAGATTTTCAAAATTCAAGATAGCGGATCTAATATGAAGGACCAAGGCTTCAAGAAATTCTTTAGTGTGTACAAGACTTTGTTTCTTGAAGTTTTTGAGATTGCTGAATCCGAATTTGAGCTCAGGTTTTCAAAATTCATGATGGCGGATTCAATACGGTCGACTAAAACTTTAAGAATTTCTTGAATTTGTACAAAACTTTGTTTCTTCAACTTTTTAAGATTGCTGAATCCGAATTTGATCTCAAATTTGCAAAATTTGAGATGGCGGGTACAATATAACGAAACAAAATTTCGAAATGGACGGATTAAACAACTCAAAAGAAAACTTGAGGAAAATAAAGCTCTGAAAAGAACTGATTTAATACGTCAGAAGAAGCTTTCAATGAAATATATAAGACACATATTTTAGTATTTTCAAGTAACACAACTATTCGTCAAGTAAGGACACCAGTCAATCAAGCATACGGAAACCGTAAGACTGATGAAATCTGAGTGAAATATTTTTTTGTTTCGCATTGGGGCTGAATGCTATGGTACAAATGGATCCAATATGTCAGAACAAAATTTTGAATCATACTTTTTTTTTGTGGAAACGATATCGTTTTTCGTCAAAAGATCTTTTCAATGATTTGCTGTTTTTACGAGAGTGGTTGTTTCTTTTTAAATACCAGCAGTAATCAGCCATCATTGTCATATTCCATCTACCTTGGTAGTGCTTTTCTTTTTGTTTGATGTCTTGGTAAGAACGTTCACCCATCTCTTCACTGAATTCTTCAAAATTGTGTGGAAAGTCATCCAAATGTAAAAATAAAAAGTGTACTTTATAACTCATCAAGCATTCCAATTCATTAAAATTTTTTAGCATAGTAGATACAATTTTTTTATAATTAGGGTCGAGACTGTTACCTAAAAAGTTTTCAGTTACTCCTTTGAAACTTACTCATCCTTCTTTTTTCTTAGTCGTCATTGTTTTATTAAAATTCTCACCTTTCATTAAAGTTTTTATGTCAGGACCGACAAATATTTCTTCCTTTACCTGAGCATCAGATAACTTGGGAAATTTTGAATGTAAGTATTCGAAACATTGGCCATTCATATGTCCACAAATAAGTCAATCATGCTCATAGTGCTCTATCATATCAAGAAGAAGTTTCATACTTTTATGTGATTCTTTTAGAGTGGTAGAATGGGCGAGAGGAACAGAGGCATATTCATTGCCATTTTGAAGTAGACAGCTTTAAGACTGATCTTAGAAAAATCAATGAAAAGCCAAAAATTAGTTGGATTATATGTCCCACCGATAAACTTATTTATTAATCCTGGAACATTATGACAATACCATATACAAGGGATTCTTCCTTTGAAAAATATTTTCGAAATTCTTCTCTCTTTCAACATCTGGAGACCTCAGTTCCAGGAGACAGCATATTTTTCTCTTTGAGCCTCGATGCTAGACACGTAGCTGAGTTCTTTGGAAGACATAATTTAAACATTATAATAATAATAACATTGTCACGCACAAGATCATTCATCACTGTGACTTATTGGCTCGCGCCAAATTGCAGGTTCGAGGACAACTTTTGATCTTGAATCACGTTTACCTCAATTATTTAACATGATTCTGCATGAATTGCATATACATTGAGGTACCTATGACTTCTCTAAGTTTGTCAAGGATATTTCAAAACGATTGAAAATTTTTTTTTCAATAGAGGCAGTTATGAATCTGCAAGTGTGAGCAAGTTCGTAATGACAGCAGTCATAACAAAATTTTTCATTCTTATCTTTGTATGGCAGTCTCAATGACATTATTAAACCAATTGAACTTCCAGTAAGAGAAATCGTAGCTCTGAAAAGAACTGATCAAACACCTCAAAAACACTTTCAATGAAATATTACACAAATATCTCAGAAATTTCAAGCACCATGTCTCTATTTATCAAGTAAAGACGTCAGTCAATCAAGCATACGGAAACAGTAAGAGTAAAGTAATCTGCATGAGATTTTATTTTATTTTATTAAAAAGGGTGTCTAATATGTTTTATTGAAAGTTTTCTTCAGGTATTTAATTAGTTCTTTTCAGAGCTTTATTTTCCTCGATTGAGAGTTTTTTGAGTTGTTCGATCAGTATATCATATAATTTTGTTCCGCCATCTTGAACTTTGCAAATCTGAGCTCAGATTCAAATTCAGCATTTTCAAAAAACTTAAGACACTAAGTCTTGTAAAAATACAAGAATTTCTTGAAGTTTTGGTTTACCATATTGGATCCACCATCTTGAATTTTTCAAATCTGAGCTCAAATTCGGATTTAGCAAACTCAAAAACCTTTAGACAATCTTATAATATAAGGATCATTCCACGTGAGATTCTAATTCAAATTTTTGATTGTCCTGAAATTTTTTTTTCTTGTTCTAGAGCGAAGAAAATCGACACTTTCTTTCATATGATATGGATATTTTACGAGATATCTATTTTTTTATTCATCGACTCTAAAAAAACAGTCTTTTTTCAAATGCTTTGTAAGTCGCCCACTTTTCTACTGACACTTAGCCATTTTAGACAAAAATGTGCCATGTGGTTAACTTCAAAGTACACGTTTGAATGGTAAAAAATCCATTCACTGAATAATTTTTATGCAACAATTCCTTAAACAAATTGAATTATCTCAAAGGCGACCTATTCAAAATGAATAATTTTTTCCGTAATTTGTCATTATAGTATATGGAATACCGTGTAAAAATTTTAGAGTGGACCGTCGGAAATTTTCTGAGATATGATTTTTAATGTGAAGGCGCGTGCACGATTTACGGGCGGGCAGCGGCGGCGGCGCTGGCGAAGCACGGATTCGAATGTCTTTTGTTTTTAACAAGTGTGAGTCTGTCGATAACCTTTTTGTGCATGTTTCCGCAGTTCAATGTAAATTATTCATCAGTGCATTGTTTTTCGACTGCCGGCTGACTTTTTTTGTAAAATGTCGAGTAAAAAGTTTTATAATTGGTCCGCGAATGATCAAATTACAACCCCACTGGAGTTATACGAATGGGCTCAACGCGACTTGTCATCATCTAATATCTCTATTGCTTACTCATCCGAACAATCTTACGCTGAAGCAGCTGATTTTTTTTTAAACAAACGTTTAGATGATTGTAAGACGATACCAGGTACTCATAAAATACACTGCGTTGAATGAGTTGGAGATCGTGAACTCAAAATCAAAAGCTATTCTCGTTTCGCCGCTTCAAGAACTATCACCTTCTCAGGTTCGCATAAGAGAAAAAAAGATTATCGAAAAAAGTGGGAAAAAATAAAATATTATGTTTTTTTGATCCCTAAAAGTATTGTATGAAAATAAGAATTATAATAAAATTACATGTCTATTTCTTTGATTAATAGTGGTATTCTAAAATTTCTTCCTGTATTTCGTAGACTATGATTCATCTTAGCTGCCCGTAGAAATCATCATGCATTACTTCAAGAAGTGAAACGTATAGAAAATAAAACACGCTCGAATCCGTACTTCGCCCGCGCCGCCGCCGATGCCCACCCGCGAATCGTGCACGCGCGTTCACACATTAAAAATCATATGTCAGAAAATTTCCAACGGTCCACTCTTAAATTTTTACACGGTATTCCATTTACTATAATAACAAATTGCAGAAAAAATTATTCATTTTTAATCGGTCACTTTTGAGATAATTCAAATTTTTTAAGAAATTGTTGCATAAAAATTATTCAATGAATGGATTTTTTACCATTCAAACGTGCACTTCAAAGTTAACCACATGGCACATTTTTCCCTAAAATGGCTAAGTGTCAGTAGAAAAGTGGGCCTTCTGCTCATTAAGTAAAATGGCAGAATCTTTTAAGAAAAATTGACCTTTTATGAACCGGATTGAAAGATAAATCTTCGTCCGCTCCTGAAGGAATATTCCCTTTTTGGAAAAATATTAATGCGTCCGGATTTTATCCCTGAAACGCTACTATTTTCCACCCTGGAGAGATGTATGGGACTAGGAATTGGATGAATCCCTCTGCTACTCACAAGGTACTCCCCAAGAGATCAGCATGTTTGCTCCGCAAGACCTCAACTGCCTGTCTGGGCGGATTGGGCCGCGCGACCCGTTTTATGGAACGCGTTACACTTTCGCCTCCCACTATCCGCGAGTTTGCTATAGTGGGAGGCTGCGGAGTCTGCGCTCTTACTCTTGCTCCTAAGTGATGCAATACTTGAGTATATTTTCGAGAGGCACGGCGTTTTGCTTAGCTATAGGCTCTTATCTGTAACCCGCTGGTTACAATATATTAAATAATATATTATTATATAATATATATTATTATGATATCATGAATATTATAATAATTTATAAATTATAAATTTTAAGTTTAAGGTAATTTAAATATGGTCACAAAAAGTTCGATAAGGATTTCAATTAAAGTGTGAATTTATTTAGAAATTAGTATATTTTTTCTGCAAATTCTTAACAAACACCGGGAAATACAATGTGAAATTAACAAATGAAGAGACACAGCATAAGTCTTTCTTGGCCGATTTTCGGAAATTCGTTATATTTTCTTGAATCAAAGAAACGTTTAATATTCTGTTTACAGTGTCAATAATAAATTCACCTGTTGATCTTTCAATTGACAAATGAGAGTCACTTTATGAAATACAAATATGTATCGCTAAAATTAAGATTCATCCGACGAATGAGATAGCATTGACTATAGGTAAATATGTATATATAAATAAAATATATATGCCGTTATATACAGTGTGTTTTTTTTTATCTTGAAACATCGAAATATCTCAAGAAATACGCATTTATCGAAAAAAATTTCAGTAATAAAAGCTTTTTATTTTTGAGGGGAAAAAGCGACTCCGCAAAAATTTACCTCACGCCCCACCCCCCTAGGAAAATAAATTTAAAGTTTTCTTTTTTTTGTTTTGTTTGAATAAATTGGAGAAATATGAATCTTTGTTTTACTTTCGTTCGGAAGCGCATTCCTTGAACAGTCAACAATGTCATTTATGCAAATGCATCGCCATCTGACGCGAATCTAAAAAATTTTTTTGAATAAAACTTACGTATTTTTTAATGGAGAATCTGAATCTGCAATAAAAAATATATATTCCAATTTGGAATTCTAAAGTTACCCCCCTGCCGCCCTCAGGAGGTGGGGTGTGGGGTAAATTTTTGCGGCGTCGCCTTCCCCCCTCGAAAATAAAAAGTTTTTATTATGGACATTTTTTTCGTCGGATGCGTGTTTCTTGAGATATTTCGATGTCTCAAGGGATCGTTCATAAATTACGTGACGAATTTTTCTTTTGTTTAAATAAAGATGAGGATATAATTCCCATGAAGACAAGAAGAATACAACTATATAAACAAAAGAAAAACGCGTCACGTAATTTATGAATGATCCCCAAGATAAAAAAACACCCTGTATAATCGCGAAAAAAACATCCTGCTAGGAGCAAACACTTCCAAGAAAACCCTTATGAAATAGGTGGCGTGCCTCTAAACAAATTGGACCTGAGATACAAAAAAGCGGTTAAGTGCAGCATATGTTTGAAAAAAGGAAAAATCAAAATGCTATTCGTAGTCCTCATTCGGATCTACAAAAAACTGAAAAAAGCAGGCGGAAAGAAGCAACGAGTTTGAAGACAAAATTGATCAAAAATCGATTTATTGCATTTATTACTATCATAATTATGGAAAGAGGAAACTATTTTCCCAAAATATCTTCGAAATAATATCTTTGCTGCGTCGTTAGATACGGAACCATCTGCTGTACATATTCCTTTTTTTCCTTGAGTGATCCCTTTACTGGTGCTGCTTTTCCCTATTTCCAGATTTTCGAAATCGTAGATAGTGTAATCTACAAAATGGCAATTAGGAGTACAAGAGTCTGTCCTATCATTTTTAATTTTTTCTCATAAATTTTTATCACAATTTGCTTGTAAACTTACCGTATTTTAAAATAAATTCCTCATTCTAGTTCAGATGGCACTTAACGCCCGTATGACCTAACGCTTTTTCCTAGACCCACTTCCGGGTCGAGCTGGACCAAAATCTTCTACAGGGACATGAGTTAGGGGTAAACAAGTAGGTCAAGCCAATAAAACGATTTTTGGAAATTTGGCACTTACGCCCGTATGCAGTGTCGCCCTATATATATATATATATATTAGAAATCTCCTTTTATGAAATATTCTATTAATATATACATTTCTTGAGAAATAAAATGTCTACGCATACCAAAATCTATAAATTGTTATGCAATAGACTTGCTTAGAGCCCACTCGAGTTAAGGACCAAAGGCACAATCACATGTGCATTAAATAAATCACCGAAATTGCTCCTCTGTAAATCTGTAATGTTGCATACATTTTTCATGATTGACATGGTACTATTATTCCAATAATTTTTCTTTCGAGATCACCATTTTGTCTAATATTTTTTATCACTTTTTAGTTTACTCATCGTCTATCTGTCTATTTTGTTATCGCACAAAGGTATCTAAAATTAGACTTCAATCAACAGCATATCATAAATTTTCAGCACGCAAGCACGTGATAATTTAAATTTCTTGACTAATAGTTGTAATATGGGCCATATAACGTCGTATAGCTACAAATGTTGAAAAACTCGTGAATATCTGCTGTGTCTTTTTCTCCAGATTTTTCCAGGTATCTATAATTTATTAATTTTACTTAATGTGGAGCCATTCAAGTATTAAGTATCCCATTTAGAAGAAGAGGAATAGAAATGGTACGTTTTATATGTAAAATGAAATAGCACTGTTCTTTAATTTATGAATGATACTTTATAAAAAGATAAGTAATTTCTTACTGATACACGCTTTTATGAATTTCATGATCACAAATTGTGAAATATACTCGTATTATCACTATAGAATAATTAAAGTTTTTTTTCATTTTTATAGGTACGTAAAATATGTAATTGAAGCACATGAACGAAATATTTTTTCCTAATTCTATTCCGTCTTTAAAAACTGCTTTCAGGCCATGTAACGAGTGGGTCACGTGACCAGATTCCTACCTTACCAACACTTTTTTTATTTCCTAACTTATATTCACACGAAGCGCCACATTGAGTTGAAGATTTGAGAAACTAAATAAGAAGCAATAAGAAAGGTGTGCCTGGTCCTAAATTTGTATAATTATGAAAAAAGCAAGAAAAAATTTATTTACAAAAAAAGTTTTTTCATAATTATAAAATTTTAGGACGAGACACACCTTTCTTAGTGCTTCTTATTAAGTTTCCCAAATTTTCAACTCGATGTGGCGCTTCGTGTGAACGTAAGTTGGGAAATAAAAAAAGTGTCGATAAGGTAGAAATCTGGTCACGTGACCCACTCCTTACATGGCCTTAAGTACAGATAAAAATACGTATTGTGACTTTTTTTTCACTTCACGATTTGGAAACGCTTCAACAAGTACAAAAAAATTTTTTTAACTAACAAAATACATGTTTCTTCGATTCAAACTAAAGATATTTATAATTCGACATGTACAACTTTTGTTTAAGAAATGTTCAATACTAAAAACTTTAGCTAAGAATTATTCGCTAGAATTTTGTAGCTCATAGGTAAAATTTTATGAATTTTCAAATTCAAAAACCGAACAGAGAACATTAACCATTTTTTTTCTTCTTCCAGGTGTCAAACCAAAAAAAAGTTTTGCTCGGTTCAAATGATACCATTAATTTTAACATTTTTACTCCATTAACGTGTCATTATATTCTTTTTGTCTTAAACATTGATATTTTGATATTTTTTGCAGTTGAAAAGTGCATCTTAAACCTTAAAAAAAATTAATTTCACAACGCCTAATTCGATTCTTTGTCGCATAATTTCGCATAATAATAAGTTTTTCAGCGCATTATCGTGACATTTCCAGGTTTTTCATGTTCTCCAAGTGAGTAAACAGTTAAACACCCTGGAAAAACTTTCGGTGACGTAACAAATAAAAATAGCATTGAAAAAAGAGTTGGTCAAACCAATAAAAAAATATGAGTTTTGAATTATCGATTTGCACGAACAAAATTCGACTTGCGACGTCAATAAACAAGATAGTTCGTACTTTATTTTTAGAACATGTGCGTGCCAAAATCTATAAATAGATTAAAATCCACTGATTCTAAATATAGACGATCGAACTATCTTTTCATAAGATAAATTAGATTGTGAAAATTTTTATTTATCAATACATTTATATATATTTTACAGATATATTACAGATATATTATAATATGGATGCGTACAATAAAGAGGGAAACTCAAAACTCAAGAACCCGCGAGAATATGCCAATGTATTCTCCTTGTTGTCCTTTGCGTAAGCTACATTATAGTATAAGTAAATTATAACAATATCTAAAACGATGTTCCAAAAATTGCAAAGTTTTATAAATGCAATATGCACTCAGAAATTATTGTTCCTTTTTGAAGGAAAGAAGTTCCCGAAAAAAAATGCAATTAAATCGAATGAAATCTTGCACTTTCTCATCGAGGTCAAAAGTTAATCTATAAAGTTGCTTTCGTGCTTACGAAAGAACGTTTAGCACAATATGAGCCTATTTTTCAATGGTTATTTAAATGGTGTTGTGTAGTTTTAAGGAAAACAATTTTATGAGACATGTTTTTACATACTTTACTTTTCCTTCTAATAATTAGGACTTCTAGTGTACCTAGCCTTGCAAATATTTTCTATACGAATTCATGGCTGCAGTATAAATTATTATTTTCATGTTTATTTAGTTCTTTTGATTTATCTTCAAAAAAAATAATTAAAAACCATTTATATGGTACCAATGAATATGTATCGAAAATTTTTTACACTAAAAGTCTTAATTATTAAAAGAAAAAGTAAAAAATGTGTCCACAATTTTTTTCTATTAAATTACACAACCCCATCAAACCTACCATGAAAAAGTAGTCCAATATTGTTCTGAACATTTTTTTGTAAGCACAAAAGCAATTAAGATATTTAGAATTTAGCCTTTGACCCCGATGAGAGAGTGCAAGATTTCTACCGATTTGATTACATTTTTTGGGGGGATTTTCTTTTTTTCATAAAGGAACAAGAATTTCCAAGTGCATATTGCATTTTTCAAACTTTGCGATTTTTAGACCACCCTGAACGTGACTGTAATTGTTTCTTCTAAAAAAAAAAATATTATTTGCTCGGAGTTATTCTGATTATTGATGTAATATTAATTTTATCAGCCAATATTACCGATCGACAAAAACTAGTATTCTATTCTATTATTTTCTATTAATATTGTTCTAATTACAAGGAGATGATCAGAGTTGGTATTTTCTTCTAAATTTCATATAATGTTCTCTACTGCGAGTCCGTTGGATGACTATTATTTTGCCAAAACGTTATTTGCGAATGGAATGAAACACATCGTTTCCGAAGTTCTTGCGATAAATTTTAATCTGATCTCCATTTGTTTCGAGCAGCTCTTTTTAAACAGATAACTGCAACTAATTTTTTTGATGATAATTTTCTGGTAATTGTGCAAAATGATATAGATCATTTTTTTAAAACATATAAGATATAATTTCGGTGCATTTTTAACGCTGAATTCATCGATCAGCTCAATTTTCCTATAATCCTCACGGTTCTCAAGATTAATCATAAATAACGTAGAGAAAATACCAAAAATTAGGGTCTTACGGGAACCGTGAAACTGAAAAAATATAATTAACATTTTTAAACAAACGATACGTAGTTTTCTTTATTTTTGAATGCTGAAGAAAACTATAAAAATAACGAGAAGTCTAAAAATTTCGGGAAATACCTGAAATGAAAGCTTAAGCCCTAAACTTTGACCCTCATTAAAAGAAAATAATAGGACACTACATTTTGCAACTCATGGAAAATTTAAAATCCGCAAGAAAATCATAAAAATGTTAAAAATTTACGAAAATGGTGGCGATTTTTTTGAAAATCTAAAATCCTCATTTCATCAATACGCGAGACACGAAATAATTTGACGCAGAAAAGTTTTTCCTCTCCAAAAGATCTACAAAAAGTTTATTCACCACGATTTTTTAAAATCTCATCACAGAAGGTATTAGATTTGTGTAAACTTTGGGGGG
>JAUMHM010083369.1:0-13368 GCA_032362435.1 Melikaiella ostensackeni
ACATGTGGAACCATCCGACCCATAGGTGGTTACAGCCAGGGGAGATTACATTTCGCACTTTCGCGAATTTTTAGATAGAGAAAATTTTTTTTCAAGTTTTACAAATGCCCCTAATTAAAGCCAACATACTGCATTGAAAACACCTAGACTCATTATATTAGCGTCTTTAATTAATAAAATATTTAGCGATTACACAAATGTGCAAATTTGATGAGAATCACCCATATAGAATCAGAAGCCTTCTTCTGCAATGTGCAGTTTAAAATTGAATATACGTCTAGAATTGGAGAAATTGTACATTTTCAAAATTGTAACGTACCCCATGGAGCATATAAAAAGTTGAGAGGATTGAAGACAAATGTTTTAAAATTTGATGTTAACGCTGAAGAATTTGAAGCTTGTATCTTTGAAAATTAATCTTTTCTACAACTATGCATTCAAAAGTTTATAATTTTAAATCGGGAACGTAGAAATATTAAACATAAAACAAATTAGGACTAGATTTTTTTAGTGAAAATTTATGAGATTTTTGTTCTTTGTTAAGCCTTTTATGAACTATGGTCATAAATTAAGACTGAAAAAGAGTTTGAGTCGTGCCGTGAATTTTTTAGTTTTCGAAATTTTGGAAATTTATTATATGGGTGCGAAAATTGTAGAAATTTTTTCACGTACTGTTCTAGGTAGCAAGTGAGAATATGACACTAAAAATTATGAAAAAAATGCCTGCTGAATACAGGAATCTTTTTTTAATGAAGAAAAAATGACTTTTTTGGATTCGGCTAGATAAACATTTATTTTTAAGCAGCTGAGAAATGTTTCACCTGAAACTTATTTAGTTTTAATGAGAGTGAAATGGCACCATTTTATATTTTAAAACAAAAATTTCTAACTTATATTTTTCGTACATTTTGCCAGTTTTAGTGATTTTCAAACTGCTATTATCTAGCACAAAAATAATAAATTTCAAAAATCTCAAAAGTTTCAAAAACATCCCGGCACCACTAAAAGTTTGTCGACAATTTAAAAAAAATCCAGTGAGTTTCTCTCAGTGAGAAGAAAAAGTCGAAGGAGTATCGTTTCGGAAAATATGAACTTTTAATTAATAATTTAAAAACAAGGGCCATTGAAAATACTTCGAATCTCTAACATCCTTGATGAAACTTATCAAGTGTTTACTGATGCAGTAAAGAAATTTTTAGCATCTTATTTGAAGTACAGTTGATCTTTTTCGCGAAATTGAAAAAAAACAGATTGCTATAAAAACAGACTTTTTGAGAGATTGGTCACTCAACTTGTAAGTGTACATAAGATTTGAAGATTTCAAAGATTTCAAAAAATTTCAAGAGATTTCAAGGGTTTCACAGTTATTTAGACCAATTCTATTTTTATATATATAAAAAAAAGAAAAACCACATTAGAACTTAGAATTCTAATTTGTTTTCTAAAATATTGAACTTCTTAATTATAATGATGGTACTTTTGTCATTTCAATGTATAAGAAAGGATTCGCTGATGCACTGGAAAAAATTCTTGTATATTTCATCATGAAGTAAACCTGAGAATAAATCGTTTTTGCTTGTCAATAATAAATTATGATTGACGCTATGAATAGAGAGAAACTAAGAGCGAACACGCCCAAATAATGCACGAATATTGGTATGGTGGCGCCTCTGCGGCCCGATTCGGGTGGCGATATCCATAGAATAGAGATGAACCTACAACTGATCACTTTCTTCGTTATCATGTAGGTCTGTCACGGACTTCATGGATATCCATCCTCATGCATAGTGCTCTAAAACGTTTTAGTGCTCGGAGAAATTCTCACGAGCATAAGAATACGCTCGAGAATATGCTCGACCTTCATGTGCTTTGAGAGTTTAATGAGCATTTTTGAGCATTCTGCCTAAGGATTTAAAAAATCGTATCTTCGATTTTTATTAACTTTCAAAGCAAAAATGTGCTCCTATTGACATTGTACGTTTTATTTAAAATTGTAATCGCTTAAATAGCGAAACTTATTGAAAATTACTAAAATAATAATTGCAGTATTTAAATTTCGTGCGCAAATGGAAGGCTTCAAATGAAAAAGGGCGCTATATTCAAATCATAAAATAAGTTCAAGTAATGGAAAAGATATTTTTTGCATAAAGCAGTACATAATTTAAATAAATATATATTTACTTTACTATAGAGTGTGCTTGTAAAAAGTATATGTTTCAATTATGACACATATTAGTTCAAATAATCTATTATAAATATTTTGAAGCGCCATGCAGACTTCATTTTGCAGTAGTTGTGAATGTTTAAATCGTAAGTTTTGCATTATAAGCACTAATTATTATTACATTCTCATCATTCATGATGGAATGTCTTAGATTCATGTGAATTTGGAGCTATCCAGTTTTCGTAAATTCTCGACGTTTTGAGACCCCGTGAGTCAGAAAAAAAAGGTTCTTACGAAAATGTCTGTCTGTCGGTCTGTCTGTTGCCTGACGATCCGATACCTTTCGAAGGAATTTTATAATTTGAATTTTCTTTCGACCACTGATTTGTGGTCCAAAAAGACATGTCAAGTTTGTTAGCGAGCCTTATGCTGCCAATATTTATGGTTTTAGCAATGAAAAATCAAACTGAGGAACGTAATAATTCAAATTTCTCATGAAACCGCGCTAGATACGAAGAATAGACAAGAGACCAAAATTATTTGTCTTCAAAAGTTCTACAAAATTGTTTGCAAACATTTTCCAATAGCAATAAAAGTTTTTGTTTTGAACGTGGAAAATGCCATAAGAAAATCGAAAATTCAAATTTCTAGCTAAACAACGCAAAAAACGATGAAAGCTTCAACCGCAAAGTTACTCACCTCAAAAAGACCTGCAAAATTGCCTGTAAAAATTTTTTATATCCATATTGCACTCCTAAGCTGGCATTAATAAAATTAAAATATGCATAAAAAATACTTTTTTTTCTTATTTCGATTCTCAACTTGCCAAGTTTTTTATTATCAACTGAAAACATACATTTTTAGCAATTTTGTATTAAATAAAACTTTTTGCATGGTTTTTCCTGTACTACAAATTTATGCTGGACAGTATTCGATTTGGGTGCATTTTGTTTAATTCTTTCTCGCTTTGTACAGCAATTTTTCAGCTGAGTATGAAAATATAATGTAAAATGTCGATTCTGTGAAATTTAAACTAAGCTCAAGCATTGTCGAGCGCGAAGCACGAGTGTCATGATGAGAATATATTTCTCAAACCCGAAGGAGTTTTGAGAATGTTATATCTTACATCATCACTTAATGTTTAAGCATGAATACAAATTTGTTGATAATCTAGGACCGAGCGCATAGTACGAGGCACACGCCAGGTCAAGCGCGAAGCGCGCAATGATAATGTGCCCGCACAGAGGGCAGATTTTTGCTTTTTACTGGCTTTATTTATTAATATGATATAGATTCAAATCTCGCACCCTTGAAAGAAAAATCTGGTGAAAATTTAGTAAATTTTACTCACTTTTAGTTTTTTTTTATGAAATAATTTTATCGCATTTTGAGGGGAAATTGTTCAAAAAAATGTAACGATGCAAATGCAATTGCAGTAGAGGAAAGTGACAATTTTGTCATGATTAGTTTTAAATGTTTGTGTAATTTTGACAGTTTTGAGATTATGTTGTTATTTTGTTCCAGTATTTTTCTAATTTTCATGCCTGAATATATCATTTTGACTGAAATACGTATCAAATTGTTTGAACTTTTAACCTCTTTTTCTTTAAAATCCACATTTAACTTTTCTTTTAAAACTAGCCACAGTTCAGCACGTGATAAAAATATTCAGGCTTCAGGCTATATTATCATTTTCAACGTGAAATTTCTTCTTGGATGCGAATTTAATGTTGCTAAGGTGATATTTTAACTGAATGGAAACCGATGACAAAAAATTATATTATGTTTTCCTTTTTCATATTTCTTTAAAATATGTCAAAATGAACATATAAGTTTGCACGTCTAAAAAAGTTCTACAAATAATACCTCTTGCTTTCTTGTGATATCTTTCATCGTTGACGAGAAAGGTGGGAAAATATTATATTTGCAGGAAAAACAAAATTCTTCTGGTATCAAAAATGGTTTAGCCCACATAAGGCAGGTATAGGATGCTATTAGTTTTGTGCGGGCTGTACAATTTTTGAGACCGGTAGAATTTTTTTTCCTAAAAATTTAATTTTTGAATTTTTCTCGTAATTAATGCAATATATCAGAAAATAGCAAAAGATATTCTTCGTGAAACTCATTTGCATTATTCAGATATGCAAGCTTTTATCCTACACTATTTTGTACCTTTAGTTGTTTACGAGAAAAATGCAACAATTGTATTTTATGAAAAAATATAATTCCGGGACACAAAAATTTTGTGACAAACTCCGAAAGACTACTGAAAAACTCATCGGAAACTAAAAATAAAATTGGAATATCTGAATTAAATAAAAAACTATAGAGATTTAAAGAAGAAATTCGTCTTCTTTGAAAAACAGACGTCAAAATTCAAATACTCGTAAGTAAATTCTGCGACTTGATGTATAGATCCTGCCTGATTTGAAATGGATTCGATCTTACTATTATTGAAAAATTTGAATGAATATCTTTTTTTTTCATTTTGTAACGCAATTTATAAAATACTCAATTTGAAAGTTTCACTTGGAGAAAGGGCTCTTTAAAATGAGTGTTTTTTTCTGTCACATATTTCTTGCCTCTATTCATGAAGCACTAAAATACGCCAATGATGCAGATTGATATATGTAATTAGTAATATAATTTTGTAATATAGAAACAGAATAGGAATTCTGAAGAAATATTTAACAAGTGTTTGTAAATATCTAACCGAAACTGCATTTGAAAAAATAATTTTTTGAATGTCGTTATTCATTTCCTTTGTCGGAGTATATATGGGTCATTCCAAAGATTTATTGAAATTGCAGCCAAAATTCTCTGTGACCATGCCAGCGATTCAGCTGGCGACTTTTTTTCTAATTGTAGGTGCCCAAGAACCTTCAAAAACGAAGTATGAGATTTCTCGAATCAGAACTTTATGTGAATT
This sequence comes from Melikaiella ostensackeni, assembly GCA_032362435.1. Classification (NCBI taxonomy): domain Eukaryota; kingdom Metazoa; phylum Arthropoda; class Insecta; order Hymenoptera; family Cynipidae; genus Melikaiella; species Melikaiella ostensackeni. The sequence goes on from JAUMHM010083369.1 coordinate 5,094, forward strand.
TTTTTTTTTAATTTGATTTTTTCGCTAATTTTGCTCTTCTTTCGAATCCTGCATGAAAAAGGCAATTCATAATAGCTTTTAAAGTTTAATAGCTGAATTTACTTGTTTCAGAGAGTAGTTTTAGGAAAAAAAAATTCAGCACATATGTTTAAGAAAAACTAAACAAATGAATCCATTTTAAATTTGCCTATAAATTTGATATGCTTCTTGCTTTTCTGCGGGGTGGCAGCAGTTGGTTGTGGTATGAGAGAGACGCGGGTACCCGTGGGGATAGATCTCGTAGGATGAAAAGAGAGAAAGCAATGGTGTAAACGAGGTGGGCGAATCTGGGAATTTCCAGAGGGAAGAGTAAGAGTGTCACTAGGGATACTGGGAAATTGTTAGGCCGCGTACTGTGCGTACCTAGAAGGATTTATCTCATAAGATAGAAGAGGATGAGGCGATGGTGTTAACGGTGGAGAAAGATCTGGGTAATTACCAGCGGGAAGAGTGTGAGAGAGAGAGAGAGAGTAATGTGACGTCACGGGTAAGTCGTAATCGTTTCGTATTTGGGATTGGTTAGTCTTCCAAGAGGAAAAGGATCCACCGAGGATAGACAACATTTTAACTGTCTCAGCGGAACGAATCAGATGGCATTCCAACCATTTCATGAATGGAGAATAAGGGGTTTAAGGTAATTCAGGTTTCCGGAAGACTGAGGATTCAGCCGAGTACAGATGGCATTCCAACCGTCTCAGTCGAACGAATCAGATGGCATTCCAACCTATTCGTGAGTGGAAAATAATTTAGAAAGGATATTCGATCAGTTAAAAATAAGTATAGCTTCCTTACCATTTTGGAACGAATGAAGAGTTTTCAATTATGAAGTGTGGGCGTTTACCAGTATTTCGAGATCCCAGCATGTCGGTATCGTCTACTACTCCAAAGTTACTTGCCAAACTCAGGAGGACCTGCAGTTGGCTTTCAACCGTAGGATTTAGTGTTAGAGTCGGTAACCAGCCCTGAACGCACTGCCGGTTCTAAAAAAAAGGAATGGGGATGGGGGGCCCCAACCATCACCCCCTCTTGTGAGATCCAATGCACACCAGTGGGCAAGCGGCGCGGCAAAGCCGCGTCAGTCGCGCACCCGCAATTAGTGACCTGCCCGAAGAATGATCGGACTAGAAGAAGTTGTTGTTGTGCAGAAAACTGGTCGAGAGAGATGCGCACGTTGAGTTTCTCGGGAGCTGTACTCGCGGTCTTCGCCTATATCAAAGTTTTGCTGCTCCGCTTGCGTGGGGAGGAGTGCATCTGCCTTACCCTGACAAGGGTATACTAACGTGCGTAGATGTGTCCGTACCAGGGCAAAGAATGCCCCTTCCTTTCCTCATGTTAAGGGGTGCTTCAGCCAAAGATAATATATTTGCTTCAGCTAAATACTCACTTACTAGTCTTAATATTAAACATGGCTTATATCTAAAGGATTGTCTACCGAGAAAATAAACGTCGGCTGCGAGAGGGTTTTTATATTAGTATTAAAAGAGTCTCGCTCTATGCGAGCCGCTTATAACAAATTCACTAAATTTCACCAAATTTGAGAGAGCTGCCACTTTCTCATTTTCAATTTCAGCAACCTTTCTCTTGTATAAAGTTATGAGGTTTATTATTCTAAACAGAATTTCATGAAAATAATTTTAGTGAAGTCTTTGTTTTTCTCTGACGTAAATATTTAGAAAGCTACAAAAGCTACTCTTCATCCACCACATTCAGGTCGACTTGATTGCTATAGTTCAAACTTTATGTGTGAATATTATATGTTAATTCATACATTCGATCTTCTACAAAAAAAAGCCTCAGAGGCTTTTGTGTCCATTTTCATTTCGGAGCTACAGTGAATTTTTGAATCGACCTCTATTATTACGGTTTTTATGATTTATTTTTGAAACTATTGCTTTTATATAAAAACACTTCACAAGTAAATTATGTGTTTCGTGAAAATATAACTTTTTTGTTCGAACATTTTTTGGTGAAATCATCATTTTCCGATGAAATCGACCAGCAATGAAAATCACGCTGATTTTTCATAATTTTTGTAAAAAATTGAACTATACCTTGGAAAGGATGCCTTTCAAAAGAAAATATTGTACACAGAAAACGTAGATCTCAATAAATCACACATTTGTTCTGTGAAACGTTTTTTCATTTAGTCAAGAGTTTAAGAACGACACTAGTTTTTACGACGAAAAAAAAGTTTCTTGTGCCGTAAACTGGGGCTAAGCGGCGCATGTGGGAGAAACCGGCTCACCCGCAACTTCGTTTTTTATTATTAATTATTTCTTTCTCTAAGCAACAAATTTCAAGATCAGCGATTGCTTTCTTCCTTTGTTTTGTTCCTTTGACGTCTGTGAAATAGATCATATTTTCTAGCAAACGAACAAGGTTTATGCAAACTTTCTGATAAAAATAATATACTTCTTGTCCTGCGCAGCATGATTTTTGGTAAGAATTTTTTTTGTGGGAAAAGTAGCTCTGTAAAGTTTTCCTTCCAGGCACTTTTATAACAAGCTTGAAGATCTTGAAAACCTGCAACTATTTTTTTCAGAAAATTTTTCTCTACAATCAATATTTTTCGAAACAAAATTAATTTCGATTAAAAAAATTGTTGAGTTTCCATTTTTTTGTTGTATTTTTTCGTGAAGAAGGTTTAGAAAACAATTCCAGATAATAACAAAAAAAATTCATTGTATCTAAAATCAATGGAATTCAAACAATTATCTTCTCAAATACAATTTTCCTTAGATATTTACAAACACTAATTAAATACTATTTGAAGAATTTCTCTCTGATGAAATTATATTACTCATTATATCAGACTAAATCAGGATATGTGTGACCAGCCCCGAAGAAAGGGGTCTAGTGCCTGAAAATCAAGTTTTTGAGTAACAAATTGCATGTAAAAATCTAAAATTTCAGCATTCTGAGACCCTCAAAGCTATAAAATAAATATTTTTAAGCATTAGACTCCTTTCTTCAGAACCGGACACATGTTTATTCTATATACATCCAATAAAATTGCACAAATAAGACAGATAAAGGTGTGTATGTATTCGCAGAATTTAGTTACGAGTATTTTAATTTTGACGTCTTTTTTCAAAAAAAAGACCATTTTTTTTAACCTCTATAGTTTTTTATCTCATTCAGATATTTCAATTTGATTTTTTGTTTCTAAAGAGTTTTACCGTCCTGTTACGAAGTTTGTCAGAAAATTTGAAAAATGTTCAAAATTAACAAAATAGCCACGATTTCTTTGAAAATATAAAAAGTCGATTTTTTCGTGGCGGGAAGCTTTGAAGGTGCGAGCTCGGCACTCATAAACATGTCATATGGAGTTAATAAAGTTTCGAATCATGCGACCGTTCGCAGGTTGTATGTTGGGACTTGTTGGAGACAAGTTCGGACCTGCAAAACCGCGGAGGCGTAGATTTCATACTTTGACCTGTTTGACTATTGGTTAAAAATGATGACAATTTTTCTATCCTAGATTTTAACTGGATAGAGTAAAATGCGTGGGGTAGCTCCCACTACGATTTTCGCTCTCGCCGAGGGTTTGACTGTTTTTCCCCGATATTAAAACATCAGTTCTCCGACGATTTTGCTACCAGCTTCAAATAAAAACCTGCGACTGCCTGCTAAAAATTGTGGACCTGAAAACTTTTCTGAAAAAAAAAAAATCAGAATAAATCAAGGGGAGGACTAACTCTAACAACCAATGGCAGCGAAGCTGAGAATTCTACACGAGAATTAATTCGATTTCAGCGCTGGTGGCCATTAAAGTCTTTATTCTATGCATATCGTCACCCGAATCGGGCCGCAAAGATGCCACTATACCAATAGTTGTGCATCCTCTGGGCGTGTTTACTCTCAGTTTCTGTCTGGTTTCATGATATCCAGACTGTCTCTAGAGCAGTGGCCGGCTCGCCATTGAACAGGGTAGGATACCCTACGCTGACTTCCCCGTGACCTACTTCCAGGGAGCTACCCTCGGTGCTGCCAGACCAACCCTTCTACCTGAGGTTCTTTATTGGAGAATGAGGAAAAAAATTCAATTTTAAGAATTCTTATTTCTGCAGTAAGCTGTCAACTTTTGTAGACCAACAATATGTTATTGGAATCAGAAACATTCGTAGATTGCAAGTATATTGTTTCCGAATAGCTAGTTGCAAAATTAAAATTTTTTCAATTTCCTTATTCAGACCTGCTTATGGACAAAAGAACCCAAGTTCATCCAGACTGAGGTCCGTCAATAGACTGAAAAGCAGTAGAAAAAATTAACTGACTGCCTAATTAAGAATTATTAAATTTCAAATTTTTTTTCCATTCTCCAACAAAGGACTCCTGGTAAAGGGTCAATCTCTCGCAGGTAGCTACACTAAAAGTAGATCACAGGGCAGTCAGGACAGGGAACCCTGCCCTGGTCAATGGCGTGCCGACCACCGCTCTAGGGACGAAATCATTCAAATCGAGCCTCCGAATAGCCTGAAACAGGCCTGACTATCTCACTAGAGAATGTTCAGAGCACCTAGTACCGCTAGGTGCGCAGAGCGTATGCTTCCACAAAAAAATTTGGTTATCAAGTCTTTAAGTTGTAAGTCACAAATTTTTATCATTAGTTATTGAATAATTTCTCAGATTTTGTGGTTTTTCCCGCTTGCGGGCTTTTATCCTCACACACATAAAACGTTACTTTAAATTCCTGTCATGTTCTCTCAGATTGTGCAGCAATACCCAAACGGGTGATACACAACAACCTTCCCGTCCGATCATTCTTCGGGGATATCAACAATCGTAGGCGCGCGATTGGCGCGGCGGAGCTGCGCCATCCGATCACTCGCGGGTATTAGATCTCACAAAAGCAATGGTAGGGGCCACCTCATCCCCACTTTTTTACCATTAGTAAAAAACTTTAAAACGTGGCCCTGCCATGAAAGTTTTACATGGCCCTCGCAATTTTTGAAATCAGGAGAACCCGTGGCCCAGGACAAAATATCCAGGGCAGTTTAATTATCATGCCCAGGAAGCTTAGGATATTGTCAAGAATATATTTCGTTCAAAAATAGGAAGCTGATCACGAAAGTCGTACTCGGTAGCTTCCGGACGTTGCACCAGGTAAGCAAGAATATAATCTTCAAGGAATTATGGATCATTTTTACACTATATGAGTAATATCTGACAACTTTATTCGCGACAGAACGACCTTAGTACACCAGATGTTGCACCAGGTCTTTACAATAAAATTTTACAGGAAGTATCCTAGGAACTGATGTCCAGGGTCACCAAAGTTGATCCCAAATTTAGTTTAGATGGTCTCCATGCATCAGGTATCACGTCACGTCTTTAAAATACATTTCTACAGGAAATGTCCTAGGAACTGATAGAAGGAATCACCAAAATTTAGTCTAAATTTAGTCTAGATTGTTCCCGGGCAGCAGATATCGAACCAGTTACTTAAAATAAAATTTTACAGGCAGCTTCCTGTGAATTGATATTTCTTTATCTTAATTTAGTCTCAGTTTCACTGCCAGTGTTTTGGAATTCATGTCGGTTGCTTCCGTTGACGTTTTAAATGTTATGTCAGCTTAACCATAAAATAATTTGTTCGCGCGTTGATTTCTCCTATTACTCTTCGGGAAATGGAGATTGGCTCACGAATTTTGTCGCGAACTACAGAAAAGTGCCAGACGAAAATAAATATGAAAACTGCGAACTGATAAAGTTTTCACTAGACGAATCTTGAGGAAAGTCAAAATCACAGGGTTAACTATTTTCAATCTTCCAGGAGGTAAGTAGAAATTCTTATTTTTGTCTCATAACTTATTTTAACTTAATTAATCTATTTGACAATTTAAATTACATTAAAGTTAATTGTCATAATGTGTTTGTAATCTTTATCATCGCAGGTTATAGCTAGGCTTTCATTCAACCTATATTATAATTATTATATTGACATAATTTTACATGTGTACCTACAAAAAAAGTTCGCAAGTTCTCAAAGAAATTATGAAAAATTAATTTAAATTAAGCTTTAATAAATTTTTAATAACTATACATTGAACGGCATGAAAAGCTAAGATATTTATATTTATTTTGAGATAGTTATAAAATAATTTACCTAATAATTTTCAAAATTAACATTGAATGCAGTGAAAAAATTGTTTTAGTGTTTTTAAAGTAGTAGATTCAAGCAACAACATAAAAGTTCCATCTTCTCAGTTTACTCAAAAAATAATAACATTAAATTTTTTGTAACAGTAGTGTGTACTCCTTATTTATATACTGAAGCATGACTGGAGAATGATCCTTTTTTTAATTGCGCAATTTTTGAGTAAAAGGCAAGATTGAATTCCACAACCAGAATACTTCGAACAGACCATTTTATGTGAATAGAAGATTAGATATTTTTCTTGTAGCAGAAATTTTACTTCAAACAAGAGTACTGCTATGTTGCAAGAAGCTTCTACTTCTAATCTTTGTTCAATGAAGTGCAAATATTGAAGTTTGAAGTTGGAACTTGAACCCAATACACTTAAAATGGTTGTTTAAGATTTTTTACAAAATTACTGAAAAAAATACTTAGCGTAAAAGGAATAAAACAAGAAGTCTCCTAGCAATCTCCCAGAATTACCAGCATCAACCTCGAAAGCAGTTTCGATCATTCCCCTAGAAATCAAGTATTGTTCAGATGCTTAAGGATCATCGCGATAGCATTAAAAGCCAACATTGGCAATCCTCGACATCAATTCTCCGAAAATATTTTATGGATTATTATGTTAGGTACCTGGCGTAATTGCCGATGTACAGGGATTATCGTGACTGCATTTAAAGTCAACAAATCTAGCTGTGAACATTAATTACTAGGAGCCTTCCTGTTTTTTATTCTATTAGGCAACTGAAGCTATATACCTGATACACGGAAACGATCACCACAAAATTCAGGATCAAGGTTGATATTGACCTTAGTTATCAATTCCTAAATGAATTCCTGAAGTTTTTTATTTTAATGATCTCGTACAACAACCCACACACGAGGACCATCTGGACTGACAAGCGATGAGTAAATTAAAATTGTCACAGTAGGTAATTACCTATATGGTAAGCCGTAACTACGATAATATCCAACCTACGATAGATCGGCTACTGTCGACAAGGCAGTAAACGTGAGCTAATTAGCGACTCATTGCCATGAGTAGATAGACTTATTTGAACTTCGGTAATTCAGCCACATTTGGCAAGTATAATTAACATAAGACTAAGTGTGACACCTATCTGTGGGGATATAACTGAATCACATATCGACTAAGAGAGAAACTATAAATTAAATCAAATATTTAAATAAATAAGAAAGACTCATGTAATCAAATGGTTGCAAACACGTACTCAACGTGTCTGCAACTATTATCTAGGATTAAGAACTAGTATAGGAAAGAGAAAGAGAAGGACAGTGAAAGTAGTTATCTATCAATACCCAATATCGATCAAAAGTATTCACTATGGAAGATACGACAATCAGTAATACGAATCAGTAGGGAAACTTGTTCAATTAATTATTAAAGTATAATATCAAAGAATCTCATGATTCGCTCATAGTTTGGTAATAATGTCATTAAACGTGCTGATCTAGGTATACTATAGGTGTTCAATGTTGAGACTAGGATCGTTTCACCCTCTACGTGACCATGACCAGTTTTGGTCGAGAACGTGACAACGTGACCATTCACACTTTTGCTTCGAGATGGTTTCGCTCAATAGTTTGATAAATGATTTTGCTACATGAAAAAGATGTGTTTATCAGTACAAAAGCAAAATCGCATGTGACTTTTGCATAAATGCATTTAACTAGAATGTTTTAACAATATGGTATCAAGCACAACTTATGATATCGAACACAATGATGCATCGCATATACTATTGCATCAAGCATAATTATGCATTAGCGTTTTACCAAGTGTAGCTAGTGTAACATCTTGCTCCAATGAGACTATTGCAAAAGTCACATCCCTACCTTTGCTATAGTAATCCTGATCAATATAAAGCCCAGATTTACTACGGGTGAATGTCTTTTGTTCCAAGCAGTCACGCCGTCCACTTAATCCGCGAACCCTCGAACTAAACTTCACAATTATGTAACAAATTTCGCGATTCAAAGGGAAATAAAAAGTCATAAAAACACTTTCGAAATTTTTGAGAACTACGCGACGGAATTTGACAGATGAAGAAGCAAGAGAATCCCAGCTCGCAG
>JAUMHM010083370.1:0-13368 GCA_032362435.1 Melikaiella ostensackeni
TGGTGCGCGTTGAATGCCATAGCGTTGGCTTCATCTATAGAACGATACGTGTTTGCTGGGATTGTACTCACGCATGCACGATCACACACACAATTATGCCCCTCAGATGTCCGATATATCTGATAACGTCGCAACTCGACATATCGAGTGCGCGCCTGTTTCCTGTTATCGCATAGCACGTGCTCGAGTTATTTCCCTGTTGTCTATCATCGTACTCTCTCCCTTCCTTGAGGTGCGGGGTTGCCAAGCGTTTCGTATTGCAGCTCGAATGTCAAAAAATAATATACTTTCGCATCGAATATTTCGCGAACTAAAAACAACAATCGATCGAAATTTTGACAGTAGCTTCCTTTTGGTGTGAACTTCAAAGAATCAGTTTTTTTTGCCTCGGCCGTAAGAGCGGTTCGTTTTATACGCAAGATTTAGAAACATTCCCCAGCTGATTTCTTATACCCTGCATGTAAAAGTGCTCGACTTTGTAATCGAAAATCTCAAAAACTAAGAACAAGAAAGGCTTAAAACTTCGGGAGATGATCAAAGAGATATTCCTCTACATTATATTTCAATTTCAGTGATTTCTTAAGAAAATCGCCTCAGGCAAGTACTACCTTAAACGAGGCAATGACAGCTTGATATGTCATCAATGACATGTTTAAAATTGAATGTTATATAAAGAGACGATATTGCGAATTCGAGTAATTTAAACATTTCATGTTTATTTACTGTTATAAGTCCACGAAATAATTGCGTTCATTGAAACTTTTTAAAGAACTCATTCAGGGTGAAAGATTTTTTTTTCAAATGTTACAAAATTATACATCAGTTAATTATAATCTGCAAATGAAATTTTGAAAATGAAATTTAGAGTAGATATAAAACTGGAATGATAAAGTTTTCATGTTATTACGTCTTAATATTTTTACATTGTAAAAGTATGATATCGGCAACAATGAAGTATAATGTGTTCAATAATAAATGTAAAATTTGAGTTTAAAAAGAAAAAGTTTGAAATTAAAAATGAACACTTTCGACAACAAAATGACGTATAAAAATGCAATACGTATGTAAAGTTTGAAAAAATTCGAAACTATTGTTTACTACATAATAGAAAGGAGAGGTACAAGTTTGATAAACTGCACAAATATGTTTTTAAACAGTTTTTTTTATAGAAGTCTCCGTATACATTAGATTCCAGTACAGTCAACATGTGGGATAGATCCGAGGATTCTTCCTTAGTATATTCAGAATTCTTCTCATACCAAATTTTGAATGTTTTGAAACATTTGCACAAGTGTTTCAAGTCAACTTCATCCTCGACGCCCGTATCTTCCAATTCGAAATCATTTTGCACATCTTCGTCCTTGTCGTTTGCCTCAATTGCGTCGTTTTGTATAGCTTGATCTTACAGGAAATATTACGAACGTTATTTTTGCACCATTTTCCAATATTATAACATGTTTCAACTTTAAATGTCTATATTTCATACCTGAACATTGTTTGCTTCAGTACATTTGCGTACAAGTTCTGCATCGGAGAGCTCGTGCCATGCAGGTGCTTTTTCGTCTTCTTGTAACCATTCTTGAATCTCTTTTTCGGAAACAGTGCTCGAGCTTTGAATATTATTGACCATTCTAGTGATCTCCGTATTTTCCTCAATGTAATCTGAAGGAAGCGCATTTTCGCCCAGCAATTTTTTCCAAGACTTCGCTATGGCATATGGTGGTACCAGTGAACAAGCCGTGGCAACTGTACATTCCAATTTCTGAGAAAACTTGTTATTGAATCAGGGGCTTCGGAATCAGATATGATTAATTTTCTGAGAATCATCTTTTTGTAGTTGCGCTTCATACACTTGATAACGCCTTGATCCATCGGTTGCTGAACAGACGTGAATTCGGGCGGCAAATAAAGAACTTTAAATTGCGGATCTATCGCATTCAATTGCTCAGCCGATGGATGACACAGTGCGTTATCGAGTACGAGAAAAAATTTCCCTTTTTCGCCGGACTTCCTTTCTTTTACTGCTGTGATAAATACATTCTTGAACCAATCAAGGAAAATATTACCTATAATAAGATAAAAATTGAATTATTAAAAAAACCTTTCTTGAAGATTCATTTTTAAAAGATTTTATTATTTTATTTAAGATTGCGATTATTTGGTGTGAATTTATAACAAACAACACAATTCAAACATTTTACAGACTCAATTCAAGAGCTGGAAATTAATATCAAGAAAAATACAAAAATGTTTTCAACAATTATTAATAAGCCAATCAATTTCATTCAATGTAGATTTTGAAAACTATAAAATATTCAAGAGAAAGAGATGTAGATTCTGTTCTAAATATAAAGTTGCAGATAAAAAAATTGTCAAGTACGCAAATCTTTCACTGTTCATCCAAGCGCTCGGTTGTCCTCTGTAAACCACAGGCAAGTGAAAGACATTCTTGAAGCATCATGGACGTTGTGATTTCCCGATTAACAAAAGTGGAATTTTGTGACTGCCTGTCACATTTGAAGAATTCATCAGTATCGACCTCTCTTTGATTCCTTGTGACCTGGAGCTTGTTTCTCCTCTGCCAGGACCAAAGTCTTTTTCGGAAATGTTTTGGGGCACAGTCCGGTGTCGTCAGCGTTATAAACGTTGTCCAAAGAGTAGCCTCTTTCCTCAATCAGGTTCTTTATTGTTGAAGTTCTTTTCTCGGCTGCTTCGGTATCAGCTGACAGTCTTCCATTCTGGATGCTAAGTTGGCGAATACCAAACCGTTTTCCGAATCTTCCCAACCAACCCTTGCTCGCCTTAAATTCCGGTGATCCACCAAGCTGCTCGTTTATGGATAAAGCTTTTTCTTTTAGTACAGGTCCAGAAATGTTGACGCTCAAGCTGCGTTTCATTTTTATCCATTCGAATAAAACTTTTTCTAGGTCAGCATTTTTTCCACTGTCAATTCTTGTTCTTTTTTTGAACAATTCCTTTGCTGGTGACTGCAACGCATATTTTTCCTTATCTTTCGCAATTCGAGATATCGTTGACTTGAAAACGTTGAACTGACTGGCAATAGAAGACTTTTTCTTTCTACTATCCGCAAGATTGATCACTGCTAGTTTGTTCATTAAATTTAATTGTTTATATTTTGGTAGTTTTCGAATTTTTTCTGCAAACCAATTTTTGTTAATGGCAAGTTTCTTCGTTATTAACGTAATTCATAAATTATTCTCAAAATTTGAGGCACATTTGAGGAAATAATTCATAGAAGTTTTGGTATTGTTAACATCTACAATGAAGATATTATCTTTCTTCAAGAATGAATAATGATAATAACATATTATAATACAAATATGTGAGTTCATTACATATACATTATATTTATACTCATTTTACATTACAATTATTATATAATTCGAAATTCTTTCTTTGATTGCGAAGATACTAACGTTCTATGACACCAAAATATGTTTTACTCAAGTTATACAAGCAAAACGGAAGTGAAATAGAAAAATATTGCTAATACAGTATATTTTGCAAATAATGCGTGCAAATCATATATTTTTTCTATTACGTACCACTTTTCGTTTTATTTCCCTCCATTTTGAACTCCGCACTCAACTTTTTTCACTTCATAAGACAACATCTCGCTCAACAATGTTTTTAACACAGTCACGATATCGCGTGGAAAAAATGTACTAATATTTTAAGGTTATGTAGCACGCGCGCGTGGGAATAAATGCAAGCTCACATCGCCATTGAGCGGACCAATCAGCTACTCTCACTGAAAAGCAGCCTGCCTTCCAATTAAATGGTGAGGGTTAGTGAAATTTCCCCTCATTTTGCGATAAACGGGACCCATTCATTTCAGAAGCCTTGCAATAAACAGGTCTTGACTGTATTCGTATACGAATACATTGAACAGCGTTGCCACGTACAACTCACAGCTTAATTCTAGTGCTTTACTAGTGACAAACAATTTGAGCCAATGGAATCATTTGCAGAGTCGTGTGTGGAGTGCGCCAAACATGTGGATTATTTAAAACTTAAATGCATTCGCTGTTAGCAAGTTAAACTTGGGAAGAGTGTTGTGTTATTAGGTAGTAGTTTATGAGGAAAAAATTTTGTCATTCAGATAAGTATTGACCGAGGGGGAGGGGGTGAAAGTTTTGGGATTTTCGTGGAAATCGTCTAATTCGGCGATTTTTAACTCTTGTAATAGTGATGGACAAAATTTTGTCTATACCGTAGATTTTTGTTTTCACTTTTGAGAATTTTTAGTACTTTGCCATCTAGGGGATGAACTTTGAAACTCATCTCTCTGATGACCGCGGTCTTCATTTGTTTCCTATAATAACCAGACGAGAAACAAATGGATAACAAGTGACTTCCGAAAATACATATCCGTTGATTTTTTAAGCAGGCGTCTGATTGAAATATTTGTTATTTATCAACAAATTTTTTGTCACGAAATCTCATTCACACGAGCATATAGTATTATTACTTTTCGTAAAAACAATACCATGAAGGCACCACGGTGCGCCGCGGGGCTCGAGCGCTAGCGTCATGCGCGTACCGGGGTACTTAACGCTTATTTTCATGAATTAAAAATTTTAATCCCACTTTCTAATCTACATAGTCTCATGGGAAAAAACCTCAGCTTTCTTTTAAGATTAAAGAAAAAAAAAACCTGTCTTGCTTCGAAAAAAAGTCAAATTCATTTTTGACCTTCATTCTTGAAGGTCAAATATTTATTTTTTGAAAAAATGCGTAGAACCAATCGAAAAAGCGTGAAAAACCCTATCGAAACTGTACTGGACAAAATTTTTTTCATCACTATTACAAGAGTTAAAAATCGCCGAAACGGACGATATCCACGAAAATCCCAAAACTTTCACCCCCTCCGTCAATACTCATCCGAATGACAAAATTTGTCGCTCATAAACTACTATCCAATAGCACAACAATTTGCGTAAGTTTAACTTGGATCGGTCTGCTTTGACTGTTTGAGTGGGTACACTTGAAAAATAACGCCCCGGTTATGTGTAATTCGAATATGCAATTTAATTACATATTAATTTAATTATTTAACTTGTTAATACATAGTAAAATATTTGTGGATAAAAAGGCAGAGTTAAAAAGTTTAACTATCTCAAATTCGAAAAAAATTGAAATCCATTAATACCTTCTGTTGTATATTTTGGATTTGATAATTATCAAAAACTCTTTATGGGTGAAATAATTATAGTAAATTTTCCATCGGCGCAATTTTTTTGAGTGAACTATACGACAATACTCCAGGACAAAAACACATACACCAAAAGTATAAGGCCAAGTTCCGACGTGTCTAAACGGCATGGCCACGTCTATTTTCAAATCTTAATATTTCAATGAGAAACAGTATTGCTTTTTTACAACAATTTTTACAATACACTATATTACTAGAAGATTACACGTATCACTTTCGTAATTCTTTTTGTCAGTTATTTATTTGCTAAAATGGGCGTGAAATAAATACTGTAAGCCGGGGCTAACCAGGACACGCTGGGGAAACCAGGCCACTCATAATTTCATATTTCATCATTTGATTTCTCTTTTTCTGAATGACAATTCGACATACTTTTCATTGTTTTCTGTAAAATGAATGTTAAATTTTCTTTCAGAGCTTGTTTTGTTCAATTTCGCCAGGAAGTTTTAATGAAAATGTTTATACAGTAAGGTCTCTCTCACCCCAGTCATAGGGTTGTTGCATGTTGAAATATTAAAAAATGCAACCCCGTCCCCACAGCAGCGAACAAAAAGATATTCAATAGGGGTCTTTTCGAATTTCGAGCACAAACATGGACGCCCGCGCATGCGCATGGTTCACAAAGTAGGCCAGGGGCGGAACTTTCGGTGTCGAGTTGTTTACAAATTTCCCACCCGTATTTAAATTGTGTATTGTTAAGTAAATTAAAAAATAACTATTAAAGGTAGATAAGGGTATCATACGATACCGTAACGTTAACTAATGCAACCGCATAAAAAATTGTAACCCGCACTTGTAAATAAATTTCACAATTCGTGTTGATATTTTATTGACAGTTCTGAGGTTAGGTTTTCCGCAATAAATACACCAAAAAAAACCATATTCTGCCATAATGTACAGCGAAGAATAATTTTGACTATTCCCTAACATAATAAAATATCAAACACATAACCACTACCATAACATCAACCATATCAAACACAATTTTCAATTTGAATTGCTTTATTTTAGTGGGGATCTGGAAATCCATTTTTTCTGAAACTTGATTTACAAAAACTGGCGCCAAACTTTTGTTTGTTGCTAATAAATTTTTTTTAGTATTTGGTATTTTGGGTCAATGGTCCCTTTAAATTATCAAACACAATTTTTAATTTAAATTGCTTTATTTTAGTGGGGATCTTAAATTAAGTTTTTTATTCGAAAAATTCGACAGAAACTTGATCTAAATCTTTGTTTGTTGTTAATAAATTCTCTTATTGTTCAGTATTTTAGGTTAAAGTTATCTTCAAATTATCAAACACAATTTTCAATTTTAATTGCTATATTTTGGTGAGGATCTCAAAATCAATTTTTTTTCTGAAAAATTTGAAAGAAACTTAATCTAAATTTTTCTTTATTGTTCATAAATTTTTTTCATTCCCACTAAAATATAGCAAATAAATTAAAAATTGTGTTTCATAATTTAGAGGGACCTCTTACCGAAAATACCAAACAATAAACAAAATTTATATACAACAAACAAAAATTTAGATCAAGTTTCTGTCAAATTCAAACAAAATAATTAATTTTGAAATACCCACTAAGATATAGCAATTGAGATCGAAAATTGTGTTTGATAAATTAAAGAACCTTCAACATAAATTACAAAACAATAAAAAAATATTAACAACAAACAAAAATGTAGATCAAGTTTCTGTTAAATTATTCAGAGAAAAAGTTGATTTTGAAAGCCCCACTGAAATACGGCATTTAAAATTAAAAATTGTGCTTGATATTGTTGATGTTATGATAGTGTTGATGTGTTTGATATTTGATTATGTTAGGAGATCCATGTTTTTGTGCGAAATTTGAAAAGACCCCTTTTTAATATCCTTTTGAGTGCTGCTGTGGAAGGGGGGTTGCAATTTTTAAAAATATTTCAATATGCAACAACCCTATGACTTGGATGAGAGAGTCCTTATTGTATAAGGTTGTTATTTTTTGTATTTCGGTTAAGTCGATTAAAAAACGCTTGGAAAACCTTACATGCAATTTTTTTTATGATTATGTTACCTACATATAGTATATCGTCTTAACAAAATTATCTCAAATTTTAACCAAGATAAGATGTTTCGTTTTCGCTGTAGAGCGATTTTTATAAAAAGTTCCGCATTTGTTGGGGAAAAGTCGGATATGATCAGAAATAAACACCGAAAGTGGAAACGTCCTGTTTCTTTAATAAACACTTGACAATTTTAAGAATGCTATTCTCGAGGTGCAAAGAGGCAGAATTTCATAAATTATTTATTTTGTATTCTCATACTTATAAAGTTATGACGTGTAGTAACACATTAGGTTATGCTCTTACTGAAAATAAGTACGTATTTTTTTTTTTTTCTTATATCAGTTTAAATTACTCTAAAATAATAACAGAAACTTATAATTTATGATATTTTATCATTCAGTATTACAGAATAGCGGTTTTTTTTATTTTTATTGACAGTGAATGCCTTAGCTCCGCCCTGAGGAGTAAAGACGGACACACTTTGGATCGAAATAACTAATTATTTTTTACTAAATTGAATGTTTTTGCTTCACGATATGCGAAAAAAGGGTCGGAAATTATATATTTAAAGCAATAATATCTAGTCATAATTCCTTCGTGTAATGTATTGAGAAAAATCTAAAAACATGTCCCGCTTAGCTCCGTCTTATAGTAATAATTACAAAACATGTTATAGAAGAGCAATACTATTTCTTTTTTTTAACATTTAAATTCTAAGATTTGGTCTTATAATTTTGTTGTACGTGTGTTTCCTGGAGAAAACGGTCGTCTTATCAAGTGACGTCACTTTCGTCTCCGAAAATATCGAAGGCTAAGAGAGTAGACATAGTCATGGAGTCTCGGACAGGTATCCAAATGTTGTAAATCTTGAATTTAATTTAAGTAAAAGATTTCAAACTTTACGAAACTGAATGAAAACGCGTCTTGCAATTCTTGATAATAGTTTGGGGAAAGAAAGTTTTGTATTTAGTATATAAAAAATTTAATTAAGAATTCAAATTGAGTCCACGATGAATTGCAGAAATGTTGTGGATATTTTTAATTCGGTTCAAAAAAATATTTATAAATACCGAAAGTGAAAAATGGTGCGCTGGTATCGCACGAAGTCCCAGACAGTCTGGGAAAATTCATCTTCGCAGTCGACACTGAGCAATAAAGATGGATTCAACATCAGATCAAAGAAGGCATATGATTTCCATGAATTATTAAATTTTTTTTTGAAGATTATTGAAACTTTTTTTATTCCATTAATGATAATTTTTCTGACGTTAATAATATGATTTATGGGAAATATTATTTAATATTATTTTCCCTTCTCATGGTTGAAATTAAAAATTTTGCAAAATTATAATGTGACTTTTCATTAAACATTTCGCCATTTAGTTTTCCTTCAAATTCAAGGCAAATGATGAAGTATGGTATTAAAAGCTTGTGAAAAATAAATCTCAAGTAAGTTCACTTTTCATTCATTTGTGATTGAAATATTTTTTATTATGCATTGAAGAAAAATCAAAATGACTAACCGTTTGTAAAATTGATCATTGTATTAATAAACAGATTCTTGCTATACTTTACTATCTATCTTGTAATAATCTAATATACATAAAAATCTGTTGTTTTTTTTAGTTTTCATATAATAATATATACGTTTTGAATTCAAATCATGAGACAAATATAATTGATATTTAAAAGTATATTATATAAAATGATATTATAAAATTATACGTTAAAATGATGATATAAGGGAAATACAGTGCTTTAACAAATAAATCAATTCCAACAATAAATATTTTAAATCCTATAAACAATTACTTGCAAATTGAGACTATGAAAATCCGAACTGTTCATTACTTCAAAAAAAAAAGACAAAAATATATATTATTACAAAAAGAATTAATCAAGGGAGGTAGTTGTCCTGAACATTTCAATGATAAATGTAGAAAAATATTTGAGGTTGAAATAAGATAGCTAAATATGAGTCAGGGCACCCCAAATTGTTGACCCTGCACTGGTCGTTTCTCACAAGTGGTAAGAATTTTGTTGGTAAGTATATAAAGACCATTTCGACTGATATACTAAGCGTTCGATATTCAGCGTTAGTGAAGTGCGTTGTATGCAGTAGTGTTAGGTTAGGTTATTATACAGCTGGTTTGTTTGCTCAAAATAAGTGAAGAATACGTTTCTCATGAGTTAACTACACTGAGACCTCGACATACTTCCCCTCGTCTTACTGACTCCCTAGAATACTGCCAGCTCGCACTCGCTGACGAGGGAGCCTGGGGGACAGGGGAAGACGCGCGGCGACATTGTCGCAATCACGCAGTACCGTAGCAACAACGCGGGCAGCTCCAACATTCGCGTGCATATTTCGCATTTATTTTTAAATACACGCGGAAAATCCTCATCTTATTAATTAGTCTTCACTATTCAAAAAGGACCATCCTTTATGATAACAAAAATCTACATATGTACAAAATACATTTAATTAATATTATGTATTCCTATTGGAAATGGTTCACTCGGCCCTGACTGTTTTCATCATAGAAATTCTTGGAAGAGTCTCACGGTCAAAGTAAGCAATGCCAGAGGCTCGAGCTAACTCGAGGTTCCAGTGTATTTTATAACCTTGTAATGCAAGTGAAAGACTACAGATCTGATTTCTAGTGCTTCGCATTACGACTTTTTTTATTTTCTTCAGAATAAATTTTGTCCGCGAAGACATAGGAGGTCCAAAAGAGGGTTTAAATTAAGTCCTCTTTTAGCCCTAAAAGTGGGAAAAATTGATTTATGTGCCACTTGGGAGGAATAAAAGAGGGCCTAAATCAAATATAAATAAAACATTCCACAGACCCTCCTAAAACCTATTAAAACCTACATTTAGAGGTCGAAAATAGGGCTCAAATTTTGATTCGGGGATTCTCATTTTATAGTTACAATGAAATCTATCGTAAGATTCATTAGTTTTAAAATGTATTGGTAAAATTAGTATAAAATTAATTAATTATGAAACAATGTATAGAAGACACATTCTTATAAAAGACAATGCACTGTATTTATCCACTGTGAGGTGGTCTCCTCTAGACCCTATATGTTTCGTGTAAAGTGAGAATTAGTGGAGAATATTTACAAGCTTGGGACTTCTCAGCATTTTTCTTACCTCTTGTCACTTGGGAACCAATTAGCAATGGATTCAACGATTTTCCAATAACTTCATTACCTCCTGTAACTTGTATGATTGAAGGCCTCAGGCATTTAATTGAATGGCAAGATGTAGTTCAGTGAAACTAAGTCGTAGTGAAATTAAATCACGTTAAACTTGTGTAAATGACTTATCTACTTTCTGTGGTTATCTTACATTTCAAAGTTTTTATGGGTACGATTCTGTACGAGATAAAAATTGTATTATCTATTGTGATATTTAAAAGCTAAGATAATGAAAGAATAATAAAAATTGCTTTCCGAGTAAAAAAAATGTTCCAGTGGAATCCTAATGAGTTTTCAAATGAAGTTCCACTAAAGAAGAGGTATATGTAACACAGGGACCTTTCATATATTACGTAACGCATTTTTCTTTTGATTAAATAAAGACGAGAATGAAATTGCCGTGAAATTAAAAAGAAAAAAACGATATAAACAAGGCAAAATGTGTTACGTAATATGTGGACGATCCCAAATCAGTACTGAGGTTTCAACTTTTCTTAAAATTGTCTACAAGTTCAAGTAGGGGCAAAAGTATTAGAAAAGTGTCATTATATTTTTTCAATAATTTTTTTTTTTTCTTAAAATATTCACAGGAAAGAAAAAGCAAATACCAAGAAAGTACTGCTAAAATGCGAATAAAATACAAAAAAACTATACAACTGAACAACAAATTTTGAAGTACAGGCTGTTGCAACATGACTTTTTTTAAGGCAAAAGTACTGGGAAAGTGCAACCTAATTTTTTCCAAATTTCAACAAGTGCTCATAGGATTTATGTTCCGAAAACATTCTGGTGAAACAGGACTATTGTGAACAAGATTTTCAAAATTCTTCCTGTTTCGGAAGGATTTCTTTGGGACCTAAATCTTATAAGTAGGGGAGAGTAGAGTAGTTAGTTACAATGTTTGTCCTTCTGCCAATATTTCTCAAGTTACAAGACATGCAAAAAATAATCATACTGAAGAAAGAAAAAAGCGATTTATGTGGAGACCAAAAAAGGTTATTCAAGAAGAGTGTCGGGTAGTCCCGGCCTTAAAAAAAACGTAATATTTGAACATTTGATCATAATATTGAACGAGTGGGAAATCTGTTTTTGAAATTAGGACTTCAAGATTTTATAGACTAGAAAAAAAGTACAGCAAATCAAAAGTTATTGGAGGCAACTTTCATGACAAAAAATAGGTTATTTATTAGTTCTTGGCAAAACAAATGAAATCTAAAATAAACAAATCTGTCCGAGTGTTTCCGACACGAAATGGCAAGGGACACCCGATTGTAATATGTTACAATAAAATTGCTATGAAAAAGAAAACACATGAAATTATTTAACAACTAGCAGTAAACGCACGCGACGAAGCGTACGTTCACGTCCCTGAATTTTTATTTTCTAATATTAAAAACATAAACTAATTAAAAGTCTATTATAACAAATTATGAAATAATAGGAGTTTAAAAAATTGTTGAAATGAGTTAAATAATTTAATTAATGATTAACTCCAGTTAGTAAAATATGTTTGAAAAACTTCTTAATTTCGTAATTTTAATATTTTCATGGATACCAATTTTTTTACGTATCTAGAGATGAAATTTGTAAATATTAAGAGTTTTTAAATTTTGAAACAATAATAAATAATTAATAATTTCGAATTGAAAGTGTTCGAAATTTAAAAACAATATATTGAACAATTTTGAATTGAAAACGTTCCAAATCAAACAATTCCAGATCAGATAAAACTTCGTAAAAGGACATTATTTCGAATGAAACGAAAAGAAATTAAATTTGTATCATTTCTAAATGAAAACGTTTAAAATTAAATAACTTGAAATTAAGAAATTTTAATTCCAAAGATCTCAAAGTTGAACAATTTCAGACTAAAATTCAAAAAAATGGAAAATTTCATCAGAAAGGAGTTGAAATTTCATAATTTCTAATTCTGAGTGTTCAAAATGTTCAATATTTTGGAATATTTTCAAGTAAAAAATAATTTAATTTTCAATGCCTGGTTCTAAAATCTTCTCATTTTTAAGGTTTGAATTTGAGAAATTACTTTCTTAATTCTTTTTGTTTCGAATTTATGCTAGAGGCATTTGATCAAAAAGTGTTTAATTACATATCCCTTTAACTGGAAATTATGCAACTATCAGGTCTTTCAATTCAATATTCCATGAGTTCGAAGAATTTAAAAAAGCAGGCCATTTTCTACGTTTAGCATTCAAACCAAACAATTTAGAATATTTAAATTTAAGACTATTAAATTTTTAACTGACTATCAAGGCTTTCGATATGAAATCTCACAATTTTGAAACATTTGATAGTGAAATTGACCTGTCATTTTTAATA
Source organism: Melikaiella ostensackeni (assembly GCA_032362435.1). NCBI lineage: Eukaryota > Metazoa > Arthropoda > Insecta > Hymenoptera > Cynipidae > Melikaiella > Melikaiella ostensackeni. Next base: position 12,822 of record JAUMHM010083370.1, read on the forward strand.
TTTGAATTTGAAACTATTATCGATTTGGGAGGATTTCAATTTAGTGAGAACAACATTTTTTTGAATGATATTAAAAGAGTCATAAATTTTTGAAGAGGATATTATGCGCTCGAAACCGACTTGATGCTTATTTTTACAGATAAATAATAAAATATTGATTTTTTAACCCTCCCCGTCGGTAAATATGTGTCCCAACGACAAAATTTTGTCTTCATAAACTATCATCCAATATTACTTATTTCAGAATTAGACAATATTTCAAAATATAACATTCAAAATTGTACAACACTATCAAATTCAAAATTGGAAACCTTCAAAAATTAAGAAACTTTGAACTAAATGTTTTCGAATTTAAGCTTTTGAAGCAAAAAAAAAACTTTTGTTTCAAGGCCTCAATATAAAACTGTTTTAGAATTGCGCATTCGTAATTGTAACTTTAAGGGGGTGTTCTCATGGATTGGCCGTATTTTGAAGCGTTTTTTGGAATTTTACTGTGAGAAAACTATCATTGATTTTTTAATGCGGTTTCTTTTAAAAGTTTTATTAA